>OY829522.1:10769264-10967510 GCA_963691665.1 Clepsis dumicolana | reverse complement strand
AGTGGTGGTGGTGATAGTTGGGTCTGTGTGGCATGTGTTGATTCGTGTAGCAGTGGAGGTGGAGGTGTTGCATGGAAACATACATTTGCCGCACAGATATAACTATTTGTCATTAGTGGTCGCGGGTGAGCAAAGTAATTGTTTTTAGTTCATAAATATGGACCTCCGCACTCATCGCGGAGACGTTGAAACCGGGTTTGTTATTGTTAACATGAAACTACCGTGAGATTCAATCATAGTGAAATAAACAGTGCCCTAAGCACTGACTTGTCGAATCCTGCGTAACGTAAAATCGAATAGTAAACTATAACGAGTTTGTATGACGTTTGGAACAGCGCCCGCCCGTGAGCGTATTTGGAACTAAAATTTAGTGTGAGATTTCTCGATCTCAATACGATAACCGTAACGTAACGCAGGATTCGACAAGTTGTGCTTTAGGGCACTGATCACTCACGTAAGTCAGTCGGTATAGCCGGACATCGTTTCGGTAACTAGATTTGTTATTACTTCATATTGACAATACCTCTCACGTGATGTTTATACCTAGCAAGTTCTTATATCCCCTCCCCCCCCTCGCCAGTGGTAATATGTGGTGAGGTGTTAGACTACCCTCCCCTAGGTACCCCCTACCTAAAATCGTGTAAGTGTATTTTTTAGGGTTCCGTACCTCAAAAGGAAAAAAAACGGAACCCTTATTGGATCACTCTGTCTATCTGTCAAGAGCCTTTTTCTCTAGAACGCGTGGAGGTAGCATGCTGAAATTAATATCGAATACTCAAGCCTGCGGTCCATTGAAGCCGTGAAAAAATCAACCTTCTAAGTCAACGCAATCAAAAGATACAGTCATTAAAAAACCTATTTCCATACAAATTGCCGATTTCCAAAAACCTAAAGGGTACTTCCAGATGTCCTAAAAACTTGAAATTTGGTATGAAGGTAGCTCTTATAGCACAACCATTCCGAAAAGTCTCAGAATCTAAATTTTTTATGTCTGTCTGTAGATTTCGCAGACCAATATAAGTTGACCCCACACTGCGTACATTTTGCTTAAGAGCAGGGCTCTGCTAACACTGGACATTTTTAAAACACTGGGGAAACGTGTTAAAATCTTTCTACGGAACCCTCGTGCGCGAGTCCGACTCGCACTCAACCGGTTTTTTTGGTACCTAAGTACAAAGTATTTTTCAAATGTCAAACTGAAACGTAAATACCAAAAAAATACATTCTCGAACTGGGATTCGACCCCTGACTTCACCATACAGTGGCGAAGTACAATACAATACAAATATTCTTTATTGAAAACCACAAAACAATACAAGGAGATTACTGAAAAACAGGTATGGTAGACAATATGCTGTCTTATCGCTTAAAAGCGATCACAGACACCCAGAAGCATCTAGGTAGTCTAAGAAGTACAAAGTATCTTAAAAAACAATACAAGGAGATTACTGAAAAACAGGTATGGTAGACAATATGCTGTCTTATCGCTTAAAAGCGATCACAGACACCCAGAAGCATCTAGGTATCTAAGAAGTACAAAGTATCTTAAAAATACGTGATATCTCACTATACACCCCCTTGTGATATTTCGTGATTTTTTCTGAACCCCTCCTCCCCTTTCGAACATTACGTGATGGACGCTACCTACCTAACGGCCAACTCAAACGGAGGGTCGAGCACGACTTTACGAATGCTGCGTAACGTAAAATCGATTAGTAAACGTTGTCGAGTTTGTATGACGTTTGGAACAGCGCCCGCCCGTGAGCGTATTTGGAAATGAGGTTTCTCGATCTCGATACGATAACCGTAACGTTACGCAGCATTCGTAAAGTCGTGCTCGACCCTCAGGACGGGAAGTAGAAGTAGCGATTGCATACGATAGCGGAATCCTCTTTCTAGTAAAAGGTGATAGAATGAGACTTCCGCTTGTAAATTGTAACTTATAGCTTTCTAAAACACGGCCCAGTTGTTTGGAGACTCGCACTAAGTTTAGACTTTACCTATATCTGATTTCGCCTTCAAAGTTCAACAAAGATTCAAATCTAGTTTACACAAACCGATGCTGCAACTCAAACACTTAACTATTGTTGTAGATCTCTGTCAAATGTTATGAAACGGCGATGCCGTAAAATCTACGTTTACGTTGCAATATCGTTTTCTATAGTTTACACGGCTCGAAGGCAAATATTTGGGAAACTTGCGCAGGCGTGTGAAAGGAGAAGTACTTAAGTATGTTACAGAGTAACAGGGTCATATACGAATTGAGTGCAGGAATTTCTTAACAACGTCAGTTTACGCGACAGGAAAGTCTCATTTTAATAAAAAAATGTTGACGACTTGATGGCCTAGTGCAGGAGTTCCCAACCAGGGGGGCATGCTTCCCAAGGGGGGCATGCTTCCCAAGGGGGGCATAGAGAGATGTCAAGGGGGGCGGAAAGCGTTCGTAGTTTTTTTTTAGACCGCTAAGCCGGAAAATAGGCAAGAATAAACAAAAAACAAACAAACAACATTAACAAATAACATTTCAATGTAATGTTTAAAAAAGTGATTATTTTAATTTAAACTTTTAAAGTTCAGTAAAGGAGGGGGGGGGGGGGCATGAAATTTACATAAATAGTCCGGGGAGCCTTAACAAAAAAAGGTTGGGAAACCCTGCCCCAGTGGTTAGAGGACTTGACTACGAAGCCTGAGGTCCCGGGTTCGATCCCCGGTCGGGGCAGATGTCTGTATGATGTTCTCGAGTCTTGCATATTTAATAATGTATTTATGAATGTCTTATTGAATCTATGAATCTTTATAAGTAAGTAGTATGTTTATAAGTTGTCTAGTACCCATAACACAAGCTCTGCTTAGTTTGGGACTAGGTCAATTGTCCCACGATACCTATTTATTCATTTTTATTCCGTCTTCCTAGAAAAACCTAAATACCTACTGAACTTAATTTTTAAGTTTTATGGGTAGGAAAAAAGAAGAAGATTGGCCCGCTGTACTTGTCGATTGGAAACTAAACCCGTAATTTGTTTTGATAAGCAATAATAAGCATTATTTAAGCTGATAAAGTTGTCACATTTTTTAAGCGATCGATCGGATGTTTTTGAATATCCCGCGAACTTGAAATTTCGTTTGGTCAACCATGACAACACGGTCTTAATTATTTTGTAAACGACTTCACCCGCCGCTTTGCAACAGTCCGTCACTAACTGAAATCGATTAAGTATTTCAGTGCCTTTAGTGTAATCAAAAAGCACAAAATACGTCTCGATCGCGTTTGCGTTAAAGTGTCAAATAGTATGAGAGTTGTTAACGCAAGTGCGATCGAGACGTATTTTGTGCTTTTTGATTACACTAAGGGCACAGGTCGGCGATTACACTAGGCGCTCAGTGTGGCATTTTTAACCCCCGACGAAAAAACAATTTTGACCTGTGTATCTGTTTTTCTGTCCTGTCCTGTCTGTGATAATATTCCTAGCTCCCAAACGGATAAAACGGTTTTTTTAATCGAAAGCTAGTTTAATCGAGATAGTTCTTAGTGAAATAAACGGATCACTCACGTATGTCAGTCGAGTATAGCCTGACATGTTTCGGACTAATCCGTAGTCCTTCCTCTGGGAGCACACGCCACGCCGGTGGCGAAACGTAAAACCAACTACGAAAAGAAAGACTACGGATTAGTCCGAAACGTGTCTGGCTATACTCGACTGACATACGTGAGTGATCTGTTTATTTCACTATATGATTGAGTCTCACGGTAGTTTCAAGTTAAAATAGATAGTTCGGTTAACCCGTTTTTGAAATACTGAACTTTAAAATGACAATGTCGGGGGATTTTCAACTGTTCTAAGTTGTCAGGTTATCAAAATAAAATTCTTTCACTCATCATTATCTTTCATCTGGAATCGAACTCGGATAAATTGAACGAGTCAACACGTTACCAAAAGTAGCCACACGACCAGTTAAAGTAAAGGAATGCGTTTGCGCATGTAAAAAATATAAAAATCCAAGGTCGGCTGTTGTAAGCTCTGTCACAGTAAGTGGAGCACATGGTTACTAATTTGGCTATTTGACGCGTTTAGCCTTAAGTAGTTTTCGAGTGTCGTGTACATATTGCGCATTTAAATGGAGTTCGCTTATTTTATATTTAGCACTGAGTTGACAATATAAATATAACCCAAGGAAACATTGGGACCGTGGGGACCGGGCGCCAGACAGATCTTTAAAGATCTTTCTGGGCGCCTGGACAGCGAAACACGTAACCAAAATGCTCGCCTATATTTGGCTCATAGGCTTAGCATTGCCATTCAACGTGGCAATGCCGCCAGCATTTTGGGAACGTTGCTCGCTGGAAGTGGTTTATTTTTAGATCTAATATTTTTAAGTTAGTTTTAGATGTTTATAATTTAGTTTATAGCAGAACGTGTACTTAATACAACTATCTTTTTCCCTATATTGTATAATAAAATGTGTTACCCAAGGATATATAAGATAAATTGACCTAAATGAAATTACTACAACATACATAATTTTATATTAATTGCGTGCGACTAATGTTTTTGATTCCTTAGTTTTTATTTACATGCGTTTATAATTTGACAATTCAATGCCGTTATTATTAAACGAAATTAACAATAATTTTATTGATCATGAAACATTTTCACATGTCATATAGCTAGGTAGGTATACCTATAGGCCGAATATATTATGGATCTAATGTATTCATGCAACATCTTTTGTACCATAAGTTCTGTGAATAAACATTCATTCATTCATTAATTCATTAATATAAATATTAACTTAGCAGTTTTATTACAGATTTGGATAGAGTGAGAGCTCTTTTTGTTACAAGATAATCGTGACTAAGTAGCAACGATAATTGTTTGAATTAGGCGTTACTTGGCGTTCAAATGAAATAGGTACCTATCTAATACAGCTAGCCTAACACTTAAAAGTTCGAAAGAAAAGTAACACACAGATAAACAGATGAAACTTTTATCACCTCTCTTTTTCGTCAGGGGTTTAAAACATAGCCCGTTTAGAAGCCCTACGTTTAATTTTGTCGTTGGAATTACCAACTATAAGGCGACACTATGCGCAAGCGACGCTGCACTCGATAACTTAGGGCCTATTATGCCGTTGCCAAGCCCTCTCATTCTGAGAGGAGGCCTGTGCCCAGCAGTGGGACGTAAAAAAGTCTGGCTGGTGATGATGTCGTTGCGGTACGATTTACGTATGAATGATTTAATAATATGTAGTTGTGATTATGACAGTGCGTATGTATATTAAGTTATCTATTGTTGTTAAGTCTTAAGGTCTTTATCGATTAAGGTTTCATACCTATTAAAAACGACCGTCTAATTAATTCCTGAATTTACTTTTTTCTAAATAAGTACTACGTCGATGGAAAACTGGCTTGCGATTGCAACATCATAATGCCTGAAACTTTGGAGCATAATTTAATAAAAATAAAAAACCAAAGGAAATGCGAGCCGTACATCTAGCCAAACGACTAACAATATTACCCGGAGTTATGAAACGTGGCCTCATTTACGTAAATACTATGTGCAAAGTCACTTAACAATTTCACACTCGTGTATTTATGCAAATGGGTAATTAAGACATTTTAACGTTAAAAAACTGGTATCGGCGCGGCTAGGTGGCTCTTTACTATTGAAACCAAAAATAATTTACACTCTGCTGTAGGCAGCATACGCAGTTTTTTTAATCCTGCGTAACGTTGTAACGTTATCGTGTCGACATCGAGAAGAATCCTCATAGTAAATTTTAGTTTTTCCAAATACGCTCACGGGCGGGCGCTGTTCCAAACGCCATACGAATTTCTCGATAACGTTAGTACTTGATTACCTACCTACTACGTTACGCAGGATTCGAAAACTTCGTGCTCGGCCTACTGTACTTAAACTTAGGTTTTTTTTTTATACTACAAGGAAGGCAAACGAGCAAGTAGGTCACCTGATGGTAAGCGATCACCACTGCCCATAGACACCCGCAACCCCAGGGGTTTGCAGATGTGTTGCCAAACTAGAGAGCAAAGACGAAAGCCTCTTGTGCCCGTAATTACCTACATGAAACTTGCTCGTTTGCCTTCTTTGTCGTCTAAAGAAAAAAAAACTCACATAATTATGTCAGTCGAGTACTGTTTCTGACTATCCGTAGTCCTTCCTCTGAGATTACATGCTTTGGCGGTAGCGAAAGGAACACTGCATGCCCACGTGTCCGGGACATGTCTGGCTATACTAGACTGACAGATGTGAGTGATCCGTTTTATTTAACTATGATTAAGTCTCAAGGTAGTTTCATAAAATAGAAATATGCCAGATCTAGCCAAGAAGTCTAAGCTGGCAACTCTGGCTAGGGCTGTCGTATTGCGGTCAGTCGGTTTCAATGTCGCTTGTATAATGTGCCGTAACCGAGAGAAAAGTTCTGTATTGCGTCAGCGCAGGACCGCCGCATGCCACACGTGAACACACATTGAATTTTTAATTATTTTTAGAGTTCCGCACCTCAAAAGTAAAAACGGAACCCTTATAGGATGACTTTGTTGTATGTCTGTCTGTCAAAAGCCTTTTTCTCTGAAACGCGTTTAGAGTAGCATGCTGATATTAATATCAAATATTCAATCCTGCAGTCTCTTGAAGCTGTGAAACCGAAATACGTAAATTACTTACCTATTTAATTTTTTTTTTATATTATAAATAAAGGCCTGTGCCCATCAGTGGGATGATGATGATGATGATGATTATAAAAAAGGTGTTATAATAATGTTAAACGTGGAACTGTTAGCTTATTAAATTCTGTATACATTGGTATATGTCACAAGTCAAAGTAAATTATGCTTATGATGTAGTGGCAGAATATTAATTGCGACTTGACTTACTTGTGATGCAGATATGATAAGTATTAAATATGAAAAAAATGCGAAATGTGGAAAAACAATTTATTGAATCAGGCGTTACTTTGCGGAGCTAAACTAAAGAACAAGGAGCGGAACTAAAAAACAATTACTTTGCTCACCCGCGACCACTAATGACAAATAGTTATATCAAAAATGCAAATTCTACTCACCCATGGCAGCATAAACTGGCTGCTTTCCATTGTTATGTACATAGACTACTAACTGTACCTCTTTCGAAAGAGCATTATGATTCTGAGTTACATACTATATATCAGATAGCAACAACAAATGGTTATAGTACAGCAATGGTTAATAGTCTGGTTCAAAAGAAGCAGGGACGGATAGTGAATAGCATGCTTTACTCTGCGTTGCCATCTCAGCCTACTAACAAATTTAGATCTAGTATTACTTATGTTGGCCGGTTGTCTGACAAGATTTATAATATTTTAAAATCAAATAACATCAATGTTGCCTTTAAGACTACTAATTCTTTACGTTCTAGACTTTGTAATAACAAAGAAAAGGTGGATAAAGGGAACAGGTCGGGCGTATATAAACTCACTTGTGGCGACTGTAGTCAAGTATACATTGGACAAACCGGTCGAAGCTTTGATACTAGATTTAAAGAGCATGTCTCGTCATATAGGCATGATCATCCAGAGAAATCAAACTTTGCCAAGAATTTATTAGAAACGAATCATTCGTTGTTAGACTCAGATACGTACGAAATTTTACATTATTGTGATAAGGGTTTGCGGCTATCGGTTTTAGAACAATTGGAAATAATTAGGTACAACAACATGGGGTCTATTATTAATGAACAAGTTAATTTGGTTTCTTCGCCTTTGTTACGACTTGGTTCTAATTTTAATAATGTGTCATAGTAATAATGAGAACATGACTTCTCTTTTTACCGTACTCGGTTAAAAATAACGGGGTACCTGGCGTAGATTAAAAATAAAAATAAAAAGGGTAGTTTGGAATTCATTTCTTAAAAAATGGTAGTTTAGGACTTACATAAAAGGGTAGTTTGGAATTTATAAAATATTAGTGGGTACGTTGGTTTTGTCATTAACTAAGTTGAGTACATGGTTTACATATGTCAGTAGTGGAAGTGGTGGCATGTTGAGCGGTTGTTGTTGTGCTTCGTAAATGGCCTCGTGGAGAGTGCCGAAACGCGTCAGCGTTTAGTATAGTGGTGGTGGTGATAGTTGGGTCTGTGTGGCATGTGTTGATTCGTGTAGCAGTGGAGGTGGAGGTGTTGCATGGAAACATACATTTGCCGCACAGATATAACTATTTGTCATTAGTGGTCGCGGGTGAGCAAAGTAATTGTTTTTTAGTTCGTGGAAAAACAAGTTGAGATGTTATAGATACTCAATGTGCATATTTACGTATTTTGTTTTCATCGTTTAAATAATGTACAGAATGGCTCTAAAAAGTAGCCATTTCAGCGTCTGGCTCAGGGGAGCTTCTTAATTTATTATGAACAATTGTCACATTTCGATTTGCTTCCCGTAAAAGAGTCTCGGTTCATTTATTTAGAATCCGAGAAATCATTGGAGAATAATGTACATAAATTTTCTGCGAACTCGACAAAATTATGAATATGTAATAAGATCCAAGTTTTACCTAAAAACGTACGCGAGTTTGAACTTCAAACGTCTCATCTTACAAAAAAGGGGTATAACCTCAAACTAACTATTAAATAGGAGGCTGGTGCACTCTAGCATAAACACAGCCCGTGTTGCGGTCAGCACAGCAGCGTCTGCACATAAACTCTCTCTTTGTTTGTTGTCGGTACGTCAAAATACCAGCGCCTATAATTTAGTTACCTACGTGCGTGGATAATCTCAAATGCGCGAAAAAACTGTTACCTAATTCCCGTCCGCCATTTATGTCATAATTGAGAGGATCTTAGTTTGAAGATGGGCTTAAAAATGTATGGAATCTAGGTCACATGCATATGGCTGTTTAATAAAATGTTCATATTGGAGGCTTGGTATCGAATCGGGTCTCGTGATTTTAAGTTTGATTTTATTTCGAACCACTTAATGTTACATCTATGTAATTGTAGGTAGCCAATCTAACAATATTTAATTAATTCAATTTGCGGGTTTTAGGACCTTGTACGAGGTCCGTCCGGATCGCTACCACCATCTTACTCGCGAATCCTACCGCTAAGCAGCAGTGCTTGCACTGTTGTGTTCTGGTGTGGAGAGTAAGACAGCCGGTGTAATTACGGGCACAAGAGGCATTTCATCTTAGCTCTCAAGTTTGTCACACATGTCATCTGCAAACCCCCTGGGGTTGTGGGTGTCTATGGGCAGTGGTGATCACTTACCATCAGGTGACCCACTTGCTTGTTTGCCTTCCTCGTCGTATAAAAAAAAATGTCGATGGTATTTCAACTTTTCTAAGTTGGTTAGGTTTGATATTATTATCTTGGTAATCCGATCATAGTCGACTAATAATTGTATTCAAGGCTTCTATTCCGTGTTCGACACTGATGACACCAGTAATCATAGTAAAATTTGGGTCAATGCATAAGTTAGCATGTTTATCACTACCAGCTGAAGCATGAGAATAAATTTAGAGATTCTCGGGTTCCTATTAATTGGGTGCATACACAAATACACAATTTTATTGATGCCGCAGTTAGTCAAGGAGTTTACGAGTACGATTTAGTCATTAAAAATTAATATTAAATTAGAATTGACTTGCGACCAAAGGGCTGGCAAATTTCTCTCTCAAAGAATCAGCATCGCTATTCAGCGAGGCAACGCTGCCAGCCTTTTGGGCACCATGCCACGGGGGTCTTATTTAGATTTAATTTAGTTTAATTAGTTTCAGTTGGAATTTATTGTCCTTGTAAATTAGTTTTATTATTTAAAAATAAAAATTATTATTTGTGAAGGAAAACATCGTGAGGAAATCTGCACATTCCGCGAAGCAATTCAATGATTCAAAATTAAAAAATTAAAAAAAAGCCCTCTCATTGTGAGAGGAGGCCTGTGCCCAGCAGTGGGACATAAAAAATGCTGTTGATGATTAAATTAAACGACCTCAGAAATATACTCAAGAGCAATACAAACGGGTCACTTTGTATGAACAATTCCCCATACAAAGTGACCCGTTTTTTTTGCTTTTGAGTGTACTTTTAACAATAAAACACCGCGAGACTCAATCATACTGAAACGGGATCACTTACGTATGTAAGTCGAGTTTAGTCCGACATGTTTCGGAATAATTCTTAGTCCTTCCTCTCTGGGAGCGCGCGACTCAGCGATAACGAAACGCACGCCGCGCCAAGGCTCTTCTCAAGCAAGCTCTGGCAAGATAGCAGTTGTGCGATTAGTCTTCGCGTATACGTGAGTGATCCGTTTATTTCACTATGACTGAGTCTCACCATAGTTTCCTGTTAAAAGCTATACTATTCATTCTGAATGTCCATGACAGCTTTTAATTTTCACTCTGCTAGTGTGTTTTTTTTATACGACGAGGAAGGCAAACGAGCAAGTGGGTTACCTGATCGTAAGTGATCACCACTGCCCATAGACACCCGCAACCCCGGAGGGTTTCCTAATGCGTTGCCAACCTAGAGAGCTAAGATGAAATGCCTCTTATGTGCCCGTAATTGCACCGACTGTCTTACTCTCCATACCGGAACACAACAGTGCAAGCACTGCTGCTTAACGGCAGGATTAGCGAGCAAGATGGTGGTAGCGATCCAGGCGGACCTCGCACAAGGTCCTACCACCCGCAGCGTGTGTGTGAAAAATAAATAAATAAATAATTATACAATTCGCAATTCGCACTTCGCATCCGTCACTTTTCAGGAGCATAATGTGTTATTGTTAAATTTTAACATGGTTACGAATTCACCTCGCAATTCCATTATAAGTAGTGAACTCTGCAATCTCCTTTATATGAAAAGCCATACGATAGAGAGAAGATTTTTCAGGATAAAAAGTAGCCTTTATCCTTTTCCAAGACCCGATCTGTCTCTGTACGAAGGTTCATCGGTTTATTCTAGAAAATGTATCACACAGTCACTTTCGCATTTATAATTTAAGTTTGGATATAATCTAGTTTGTGTAAGTACTTACCTACCTGCACCATATCAGTTTTTTTATTATAGACAACAGGCTTGCGTTTGACTACAATCACCCCATGGTAAGCGAAGATATTGTGGTCTACGATAGAGCACGCTTGCCTAGCAAATGCCCATTCACCGTAGACTTGAAAACAGCCAGACTATAGTGTTCAGGGAACACGGACGCAGGCAGGGAACTCAACTCCTTAACAGCTTGTTATTCATAATAACAAATGAAATATTATTCAAAACATCGAATTATTAACCTGCAAACTTATCTATACCTACTTATCTATTCATGTATTCAGTGGGAGGTGGGCAGCTAAATCATCTAATAGCTAAACTGAGCCATTTACCTTGAATTATGTCTAAATTATAATTTACAATAGGCAATGCATATAGTTTATTATCACTATCTTCAGCTAAGGTTATGCGTTTTGGTACAGCAATACAATAATATAGAGAAGTTATATTTTCAAATATTATAAGAACATGACAAAAACAACTCAAAAACTAGATTTATATAATCAAGTAATGGATCGAATTAGTTAGCTCCTCCGCGAAGTAGTGCAGTATGCCTAGTCATGCAAATAGCCTCGTCTGCGCTGAGTATTTATTTTCATGCAATTAATTTTCCCGCCCTCCCTCCGCAAATAGAAAATAAAATAATCAACCCAAACGCTACTAAGCCCACAACCAAAACTACCACCACCAGTAAAATAGTACTGACGTGTTTCGCCTCTCTCCGGGGCATCCTCAGAGGACGTCGTTGATGTTGACACCCCGACCGTCAGTCGAAGAAAACTCTTGGTAGTTAGAGTCTCTATTTTGAATAAGCCCTGCATGTAGAGATACTTTTGAACACTGTCCAATAAAGATAAACAAATTATATTTGAACCTTCGCAAGCCCTTTGTGGTCGGATTATTGTATTAAGACATTTCGATGCAAATCAGGATTACACTCGGAAAGTAAATCTATGATGTTATTTTGCTGTCCTCATAAGCCCTTGCTGCTCTCGCTTATAGCATTTTCGTTTATAGGTTTATCTTTCAGTCGAGCCTCTGGCTCATGAAATGTGATAGTCCATGAATCTAAGACGTAGAGTTTTGTAGAGTTGCATAGGTACATTACTTTATCTACACACAAGTACTCTAAGATGGGTTCAGAAGGCGAAGGCATAACAAATCTGTCACAAATTTGGCTGTTTCTTTTAAATTATAGACAAACATACCGAGCTGACGTTTCGTATAGATTTCTATTTAAATTGAGGTATATTTCAAATTGCAGTTTTTTTTATATATGAAAACTGATTGCCGTATAATGCTGTCACTACCTACGGTTTCTGAACGAGTTATAAAAGACTTATGATATGTGTGTAGATAAACAGTTCTTTCTCAAGTTTTACTTTTAAACTAGTTAACAAACTTGTATGCATTCCATAAATAAACCAAAGGACACGTTTTATGTAACTTCAGCGAATGTGACGGACGTGAAATGTCACTTTAATTAATTTAACGATGCAAGAAATGTTAACAACTGGAGACGTAACAAAATATTGTCGCTATATTTTCTAAACCTCGTATCTTACCGATATATTTAGTTCCAAAAACAACACTGTTTAGATTGACATAGAGTTGTAATTGGAACTAAATGTATCGGTAAGATACGAGGTTGAGAAGGTATAGAGACTATTATGTACCAGTGAGTTACACTTAAGGCCTCATCTGCACCTTCCATCAAGTGAGATAGGGGTCAATCACTGGTCAGTTTACAGTAAAAAAATAATAAATATATGATTTATAACATTTTAACTACCTACTTTGCAGTAGCTGTGATGGCCTGATACTTTTGTCATAGGATTTGCCACGGAACTTTACCGGGATAGAAGGACAGAATTCATCGATTTGTATGAAAACCGAGCGTGTAAAATTTTGCGTGGGTATTTTGACGTTACGAGTTTAATTTAGTGAACCAATACCGATTAAGAGCTCCAACTTTTGTGGTGTTTGAACAGCAAGGTATTTTGTTTTTAAAACCTGACGTGGCACGCGGAAAGCGGTCGGGAGCTGGAACGCGTAATGAGGTTCTCAGCCCTTCTTTTTGGCACGCGAGGTACATACCACTCTTCCCTTCTATCTATCCCCATATAGTTCTGTGGGATGCATCACGACTGCATAGTCATGATGTGATGGATGAATCTTCGTGACTCTACAGTTTGAATCAAACATTTGGTGTTTGTTGAAAACTGAACGTGTTTACCTTCTAGCAAATACAGTACTAATACACAAACATCGCCTCGCCGAGAGCGTTCTACGAACTATAGAGTAAAAGCCATAATACCCAATTTATTTATGTAACTTTACTTCTATCCAAAGCTTCCGTTTTAAATAAAGTAGCGTGGCTCGATCCACAGGTGACCATACGGCTGGCTTTTTCCTCAGGCATTTTATCGGCATTGCCATACAACGACGAAACGCCAAGACTTATGGACACCCTGCCCAATAGCTGATCTGGGCGACATCTGTGAATAAGGTAAAATATTTTTAGGTTTACAATAGATAGAGTTATACATAGATTACAGACATAGTAGAAAAACCTTTCCCACGGGCCAGACAAAAATCAATCCTATGACAATGTCACATTCAAGCTTTTCTCATTTTGGGGCATTTTCAGAAAACTGTGTACCTCCTAAATTTTTCCATAAACTGACAAATAAATTTTCCATAGAAATTTTTTTTGTCAGTTTTGTGACGGTCTATATAGAATGTATGTAAAATGGCGTCACAAAACTGACAAAAAATGAGGGACACTTTTTTATTATTTAAATAGGTAGATAGTCCTTGTGATTCTGAGCAGAATTAATTCAAAATTTGTTAGGTTATTAAAAAAAAGTAAAGGGTAAGTTTTCACACAGTTTTCTGAAAATGCTCTTTGACAATATTTAAGGTTTTTATACTGTTTTTGTTTTGGTTGATTTTCTTGTTGGAATAAATAACTATAGTTTAGTTAGTCCAGCTTAACTGATTTTTCTTTGCATTGTCATTGTTTTATAGTTTAGTTCCCGAATTTTATGACAAAGTATAAGAGTGCAAACTAATTTGAATGCTGAATGTAAAAGTGAAAACTTCTGACATATTTTTTTTAAGCTGACTGTACATTTTACATTGCGAAACCGAAGCAACTGTTAATTACTGAACCATGATGATTTTAATTGAGTTATCCGATCCAAATGATATTGTCTTCATTTTTGAACAAATGATTCGACATGTAATGATCATTTGATCATTACATTTGATTAATTCGTGACTTGAGATCCATTTTGTAGACGAATAGCATTATTATTGTAGCAGTTGCAATGGTTAAAATTGCTTTATGCATATTTTATATTTATGTATCACTCACTGTCTGCTGTATGATATATATCAGAATAATTATTATGAATTTAAAATGAAATACCTATCCAGAATGGCGAATCATGAACTAGTTTTTGAAATGCTCTATTTTACATCCCAGTAGTGGTAACAATAAAGTCAAGTTTAGCTCGACATGTTTCGGACTAATTCGTAGTCTTTCCTCTGGGAGCGCACGTCCCAGCAGCAGCGAGTGAGTGATTCGTTTTTATTTCCTTATGATTGAGTCTCGCGGTAGTTTGCCATGATAGCCTCAGAGTTTGACCTATGGCCTCTCAAGCAGAGGGTCGTGGGTTCAAACCCCGGTTCGCACCTCTGAGTTTTTCGGAATTAATGTGCGGAATAACAGCTGTAATTTATCATGAGCTTTTCTGTGAAGTCGTGAGGAAATCCGCACACTCTTGCGAAGCAATTTAATGATGTGTGTTAAGTTCCCAATCCGCACTAGGCTCGCATGGGAACTATAGCCCAAGCTTTCTCATTCTGAGAGGAGGCCTGTGCCCAGCAGTGGGACGTAAAAAGGCTGATGATGATGATGATGGGATGCATCATGATCACGGGAAAACGGGTAATGGAGGTCAATATCCCGTTCTCATTATATCTAATGTAATTAACCGCGAATCATTTAATACATCCACATTTGGTAACAACCACAGATGCGTTTTCTTCAAGCTACAAGTACTTATCACATCATCATCGCCAATCCCACACAAGCCCACACATCCCACTGCTGGGCACAGGCATCTTCTCAGCTTCGCTACGCCGATAAGTAATAAAGATGAGCAAAAATCCCATATAATAATATCTTTCTAGTTAGAAAAGTTGAAAAACCCCTGACATTGTCATTTCAAAGTTCAATATTTCAAAAACGGGTGAACCGATTTTAATGAAACTTAGCTAAGAGCCATCTCGATTAAACTAGCTTTCGATTGAAGAAAACCGCATCGAAATCGGTTCATCCGTGTGGGAGCTATGATACCACAGACAGATACACAGGTCAAACAGGTCAACACTCCTCTTTTTTGTCGGGGGTTAAAAATGATCTCCACGTCGACCTTATATTTACACTAATCCAGTCATAAATCAACAATCGAATGGTCGACTAAACTAATCGATTGTGCTGTAAATCGATTGTTAATCGTACCACATTGAGGAATGCGAGTGTTGTAATCGTGGCCTTTGATGAGTCGATAAAATGTGGCAAAAACTTTTGCTACTAAGAGAAAAGAACCGGCCAAGTGCGAGTCGGACTCGCGCACGAGGGTTCCATACAAAGATTTTAACGCTTTTCCCCAGTATTTTAAGAAGTCCAGTGTTGGCAGAGCCCTGCTCCTAAGCGAAATGTACGCAGTGTGGGGTCATCTTATATCGGTCTGTGAAATCTACAGACAGGCCTAAAAATTTAAGATTTTTAAGAATTTTCTGAGTGGTTGTGCTATAAGAGCTACCTTCATACCAAATTTCAAGTTTCTAGGACAACAGGAAGTACCCTTTAGGTTTTCTGGGTACGGCAATTTGTATGGAAACGAATCTTTTTTAATGAATGTCTTTTGATTGCGTTGATTCAGAAGTTTGATTTTTTCACAGCTTCAAGGGACTGCAGGTTTGTGTATTTGATATTAATTTCAGCATGCTACCTCCACTCGTTCCAGAGAAAAATCGTCTTGACAGACAGACAGACAGGCAGACAGACAGACACTCAGACAGACAGACGGACAACAAAGTGATCCTATAAGGTTTCCGTTTTTTTCCTTTTGAGGTACGGAACCCTAAAAGGTTTATTTATTCATTTGGATAACTCAAAAGTTTAGATGAGAATGAAGAATGAAGTTAAGGATGACCTTCAAAAATTAAGGATGCCTTGATTTTTTTAAACAAACACGCGTTTTTCGTTTTGAGACCTGTCGAATTTTAATTCCATGCATTGGAGAAGTTTTCATGTCCATGTACTTGCTGCACAAGATGTTCTTATAAATCGGTACATGCTTTTCTATTTTTGTTGATTTATATATATATATATATGTATAAAGGCCTTTGCGTCTATTACAGACGAGCGACACACTCTACCGCAGGTCTGACAAGAGAAGTTTGCGGTGGTTGTTGCTGAGCCGCCTTGATGTCATTTCCAGCTAAATTCCTTGGTCAAATTCTTGACCATCCGTGATGATTACATTACAAAGGTATATACTTAACTAAGTATAAAGACGCAAAGGTCTTCTGTGAAGGACGTAGCCGTAAAATCATTAACGAGTCTAAACCATTAAAATCATCTATCTTCCTGCACACTTGAGACATATCGCACATCAAAATAATAAATCACATTTCATAATTTTGGAAGCGCCTCTCAATGGCGATGATTATTCATATAAATGGATTGAAATGTCAACTGATGCGTTGCTATTTACTTTGGTTAGGAAACTTGGTCGTTGCCGGTAAGAAATCATCATCATCATCATCATGGTGGCCTTTTGTTGATCCACTCCTGGATATAGGCCTCTTCCCTCTTCTTCCACTCTTGGCGATCTTGTGCCCGTCTCATCCAGACTCGACCTCCGTGCCGGGTGAATAACAAATTTCGGTTAAAATTTTCTAATTTCTATGGCGAATTTTAGTTTTTATATTTTCGTTATATGAAACAACATACCTTGTAAAGGACTCAAATTCATGTAAAAAAATGTTATTCTGCTTGAAATCACTTAAGGATTTTTGAAGTTTTAGCAGTTTAAAAAATACGTGGCCAAAGAAATCAGGATTATTTGATTCTTGCGCCACAGAAGTTAGAATAATGCGCCATGTTAATTAGATAAACATATAAATTTTAGAACTTATACTAGGTTTCGGAGCTATTCCCAGGTGTTCCTAATCCGCAAACCCTGTACTAAATGCTTCCCGTTTGTTTCTACTGGAATAAGTAGGTAAAAAGTCACTTAGTACCGGTATACTGGTATTAAGTATCTTTGGTCCAACTTGATTGGCTGCTTCACTGAGTCATGTGGTTTATTTTGATATTTTTAAGCCTTTTCAGTAAGGTATCAAGATAGACCAACAATCAAATGAATTACTCTTTATTAAAAGTAGTTTTCCAACAATAAACGTTTCATTAAATTCAAAATAAATTAAATTTGAAACAATGTAACTTTGATCTATTATCAGCTTCCCGACTCCGTAGTTTTAAGTGTCCAGTATCTATTCTCAGTAAAAAAAACCATCCATGAACTTTGGGAGAGGAAAAAAATCACACTTTTTATACCGAAAAGGCTTATTTTGCTTAACTAAATTTAAACCAACGAAGCTACGTGACTCTGTATACCAGTAGACTGGTATTTTGTACCTTTTGTCTGTCTTGATTGACTGTTTCGCTGACTTACGTGGCTTAGTTTGTGTGCAAGATTGCACAACCTTTTACTTTTTGGACCTATTTAGACTTCTATATTTTTTATTGTATGTTACAATTTTGTTTTGATCGAAAATAGTGCCTATTTTTCATTAAAATCAAAAAGTTTGCTTAAATTTAGTTAATTACCTAAGCCTTTTTGAAAATTATAAAAATGTTCAATACACGCTTAACAACAAATTCGACTGTTGAAGAAATTAGACACATGAAGGCAGAAAATCCGAAAAGAGCGATAGATATAAAATCGCGAAACATGGTTGACTTCGCCCAGGCCCACACTCGCCATCTGTTAGAGGCCGACGAAAGGGAGCGGGGCTGAGGGGGCATTTACTGGATAATAAAACTAGCGCAATGCGAGACTGAACAAAAGCGCCAAAGAAATTATGTACTTTTTAGTTGGACAAAGTTGTTCAAGTTGTAGCTCTTAATAAAACGAACGAAAAAAAAATGCATTGTACTAACAGATAATTCGGTATGTTGAAATTATGTATTTTTTGGTTGGACAAAATTGTTCAAGTTGTAACTCTTAATAAAACGAACGAAAAAGAAATGCATTGTACTAATAGATAATTCGGTATTCATCAATAATGGAAAGATTATATTAGATCTAATTTTTTTAAAGAATTATAAAAATTTTGTCCGTTCAAAATAAAAAGTCAGTTGTGGACGCGCCAAAGAGCTTAGATTTTTGGGTTTTGTCATTTCTTTTAAATATGATCCCTTTGAAAAAGTGTCATTATTCCTACTGAAAAGGGTGGTTCATAATTCCAAAAAGGAACTAAGCCCTTAATGTGTAACAGACACGCGAAATTAACACTGGTGGACAAGTGCAAAAATGCTACCGTTAAGAAATGGTCATCAAATAACCTAAGGTTTGGATATAATAAATAAATTATTAATCCTTCAAAGTTTTAATTCCGTCTTGTTTATTGTTTTCAGTTATTTTTATTTGTCTAGTATGGGTTATCTGTGGATGAACGGATTTGAACGGGGCTTTATTTTAATCGAAATCTAGTTTAATCGAAATGGTTCTTAGCTAAGTTTCACGAATCTCGATTTAGCCGTTTTTGAGATATTGAACTTTGAAATGATAACGTCTTGGGTTTTTCGACTTTTCTAAGTTTTGTTTTTAAAATGTTATAATGCTTAAGTGCCTTATTGGGTTTCCAATATTTTTTTCTCCAATCAAGCTCGCTCATTAAGCTATAATCTTAATCTTTGAGACAACAAAGATACGACTCCTGCGCAGTCGTTGATAAACAGATTTATGTGTGCGTATACACTTTCCCTGTCCGACTGTCTATATTTACAAGCTTTTATTCAGTTTCACCTGTCCCAGGCTCTGTCTGTCTCTATGTGTGTGTAATCAAATCTTGCCAGTATTTGACCCACTTTCTGCGGTCGCATTAACTTGTAATTTGGTATGGATATGTGGATTGGGTGACAAGAAGTACAGTCAACAAAACGTACAATCGGCAAAAAATACTTGTAGAATTTAAATGAAATAAAAAAAAATTGTTCCTGTTACATTTTAGTCTACAGAGGGTCGAGCACGACTTTTCGAATCCTGCGTGTAGGGACAGTTTAGCTGCGTCGGCTCATATCTTAGTGCAAATGCACTCAGATATGAGCTGACGTGGCACAGGTGCGCTCCCGGGTGCGGGACGCGCCGGTTAGAGTTAGTCGTTGTGGGGACTTACCTGTGACGTGTTGTTTGTTCCGAATATATTAGCAAGTATCCAGGATTCCGGCATTTTATTCATCCACAACGACTCGCCCCCAATAGGAATCCTACAGTGGTGACCCCGCGCATAAGGAAGAACGCAATAAGAAGAAATGACGAATCAGTCACAGGAACCGAAACCTTCAACCAGCCAGGCAGCCACACCGGCAGAAACAATGGCAATTTCGGTGACGTCACGTATACCGGAGTTCTGGGCCGACCAGCCCAGAGTGTGGTACATCAGGACAGAAGCAGTGTTGGCACCGCAGAGGCTGGGAGACGAAGCGAAGTTCGATATCGTCGTGTCAAAATTGCCAAAAGAGGTCATAGTTCGGTTGACGGATTTTTTGACAAAACCCCCAGAGACAGATAAGTTTCAGGCGCTCAAGAACAAACTGCTGGCCATGTTCGAAGATACCAAGGATAGGCAGATAGAGAAATTAATAGGAGAAATGGAGCTGGGAGACCAGAAAGCTTCACAGCTGCTGGGGCGTATGAGGGACCTCGCAAGAGACAAATTTACAGACGACACAGTGAGAATTTTGTGGCAGAGGTTACTCCCAGCGACGGTACGAGCGGTGCTGTCAGGATCACTGGTGAAGGATTTAGACAACCTGGCGGTGATAGCGGACAACGTTTTGGAGGCCACGAGAGGGGCGCAGATAGCAAGCGTAGCCCAAACGGATAGCGAGACAGTTCCTAGCGCAACCACATCAGCGACATCATCATCAGACACCGAAAGAATCATGAATGAGATAGCCAAACTGAGTGTCCGGATGAAAGGCGTCGAGGAAAGTGCGCGAGAGAGCAGAGGCACCGGCGGCTCGAGCAGCACGCGTGCATACCCGCGGGACGCAAGGCGGTTCGCGAGAGGCAGAGGGCAGTACCGCGCAGGAAGAGCACCAGGCGATCCAGGGTGGTTATGCTTTTTCCACTTTCGATTCGGAGAGCGTGCAGTTAAGTGCGTGCAACCCTGCACTTGGGTGTCAAGGCCGGGAAACTAGGCGGCATGGCACAAGTCAAGGCGAAGGTTTGTGTCATATCTCCTAGTCGTCGATTATGTGTAATGGATTTTAACAGCGGTCTCCAGTTCCTGGTGGATACCGGCGCGAACGTTTCCGTGTTGCCGTGCTCTAAAAGAACTACTGCGAATGAGTGCACGGATTATAAGTTATATGCAGCTAACGGTACCGAAATAAAGACATTCGGTACAAAGACTTTAGTGTTAGATTTCAAATTGCATAGAGTGTACCGTTGGGAATTCGTGTTAGCGGACGTTAAGCGACCCATCTTAGGAGCTGACTTTTTAAGTAAACACAAATTGTTAGTGGATGTGGGCGCAGGCAGGCTGATCGACCAAGTTACAGAGCACAAGGCCATGGCGGATATTGTGAGTATTAAACAGCCATCTATTAACACCATTTCTGTAAGTCATCCGTATCGCGCGTTGTTATCGCAATTTCCTAGTATTACTAAGCCGGCGTCGTTCACAGAGGCGCCACAGCATAGCGTAGTGCATTATATAGAGACGACAGGTCCCCCCGTGTACGCCAAAGCTAGGCCACTGCCTCCTGACCGCTTTAGAAAGGTCAAGGATGAGTTTAGGAAAATGCAAGAGATGGGTATTTGTAGGCCATCTAGGAGCGCTTGGGCCAGTCCATTGCATGTGGTGCCAAAAAAAGATGGGAGTCTACGACCCTGTGGTGATTATAGGCAGTTAAACGCAATTACAAAACCGGATAGATACCCCATTCCTAGATTATAGGAGTTTACGTACATTTTAGCAGGAAAAAAGGTTTTTAGTAGAATGGACATCAATAGGGCATACCATTTTATACCAGTAGCTGAGGCAGACATCGAAAAAACGGCAATTATAACGCCCTTCGGGTTATTCGAGTTTCCCCGTATGACCTTCGGACTTAGAAACGCCGCCCAGAGTTTTCAAAGATTCATAAACCACACAGTGTTAAAGGATTTAAATTTTGTTTATGGTTACTTAGATGATTTATTGATTGCCAGCGACAACGTCGTACAACACCGCGAACACCTACGCATTATTTTTGAGCGGCTAAGCAATTATGGAATCACTATTAATATTGCTAAGTGTATTTTTGGAGAAAGTAAGATCGATTTCTTAGGTTACGAGGTGTCCACGGAGGGAATAAAACCTTTAAAAGAGAAAGTGAAGGCCATAACAGAGTTTCCTAAGCCAAAAACGATCGAAGAGCTCAGGCGATTCTTAGGAATGTTAAACTTCTATAGGGCGCATATACCCAATGCGATAGGAGTACAGGCAGAGTTAAATAATTATTTAAATTGTTCAAAGAAAAAAGATAAGACTAGGATTAATTGGTCAGAACGGGCTAGCGTAGCGTTTGTTAAATGTAAGGAAGGGTTAGAAAACGCAGCCTTGTTATCATATCCTGTGGCTAACGCAAACATGTCACTGTGGACAGACGCGTCGGACAAGTTCGTCGCAGGAGTGCTGCAGCAAAACGTCAAGGGCTTGTGGCAGCCCCTAGCAGAGATCAATGTTGCTAATAAGCAATTCGAAAATCATGTACTTACATTATTGTTAATTACGTTGTTACAAAGTCAGTTAAATAGTCTGTTCGCATATTAATCAGTAACATAACGTTTCGAACCGAGCCGAGAGTGTTTGGAGGTTAAACAAACAAAAGTACAAACAACTACTTAGTAGACAACCATGGGTTGGGGACAGAGCAAAGATATTAAGGAGCAAAACTCCAACGTAGCTATCGCTCAAGTCCAGGCAGTCTCGGGACAGGTGGAAGAGAAATTAAACAACGTCGGGATTGGACTGATCGTTGTTGGGGTGATCCTGGCAATTTTATTATGTTACGCGGTACGAGCCAAATGTAAGCGAGGCGCGAAAACATGGGTGCGAAAAGTAGTTACAGAAGTAACGCCGGCTACGGGAAGAGAGCACAGTGCACAGTCAGCCCAACAACCAACAGTGTATTAATGTTAAAGTGAAAAGCAAACTCAGATTTTGTAAACATTGATTACGTAAGTGACGCAGTTTACTATGTATTAACTTAAGTAAAATAAAGTATGGATCCCGGAAGAGAGATCAATGTAATGTTAGACATAAATACTAACATTCTTATTGTATTTTTCTTTTAATCAATTTTTTTTTGTAAAGGGGGGGAATACTGTAGGGACAGTTTAGCTGCGTCGGCTCATATCGTAGTGCAAATGCACTCAGATATGAGCTGACGTGGCACAGGTGCGCTCCCGGGTGCGGGACGCGCCGGTTAGAGTTAGTCGTTGTGGGGACTTACCTGTGACGTGTTGTTTGTTCCGAATATATTAGCAAGTATCCAGGATTCCGGCATTTTATTCATCCACAACGACTCGCCCCCAATAGGAATCCTACACGTACGTTACGGTTATCGTATCGAGATCGAGAAACCTAATACTAAATTTTAGTTCCAAATACGCTCACGGGCGGGCGCTGTTCCAAACGTCATACAAACTCGTTGTAGTTTACTATTCGATTTTACGTGACGCAGGATTCGACAAGTCGTGCTTAGGGCACTGCTCCCCGCCGGCGGGCTCGCAACACCATTCCTATTTCAAAATGTGCCACAGGGCATATCCTGATGTTTATATTAACGTTCGTGCCATAAAGCGGTGTTTTATAGCGACTAAAGGCCCCATATACTTACGATCCGTCGTTACGATCCATCGGTCCAGCCAGACTGATCGAAACGACGGATCGAAAGTCAAGGAGCGATATTGTTATCGTGCCGCAGTGTTGGGAGCACTGCACACACATTATGGGGCCCTTTAAGAACACTCGGTGTCAAAGTGGCCCCGTACGCATTTTGCCAAGATCTGATGTTGGAAAATGTGACGAAAGATTGAATATGTCCTAGCATCCGTCAGTTCTTAGAAGTGGGTCACCTGATTGAAGATTAAATGTGTTAATTATTGGGAAATTTACCTTATTTATTACTGCTTTAATATTTGACTTTGGTGATGGTGACTCTTTCAGCAGTATAGTACTACCAAATATTAGCATTGCTGTTATCTTTGTACAAACTTCTAACAAAACTGTGCATAAACTTAACTTAATCACGCAATTATTTGCATTCCGCTACTAATCGACGTCAGAAATATCAAGAACTTAACAAAATGATGAGTTCACAAAAAGTAGAATCTCACGCCCGAGTGAGCGGTAAATATTGGACGATTAAATCTCTGTTTGCACAATTGATTGAGCGGAACTTGGCAAACATTGAGATAATTAGATCGAAGTTACGTCATCCAAGCTACCTATCTTTCTTTATACCTATAAAACAATACCGTGACTGACTGACTGACAGACAACGCACAGCCTAAACCACTGGACCTAGAGACTTGACATTTGGCAAACATGTACCTTGAGTATCCTAGAGGTGCACTAAGAAGGGATTTTTCGAAATTCCCACGGGATAGAGAACTAACTTATATTGGTCAGTGAAATCTACAGACATGTATACAAATTTAAGATTTTGAGAATTTTTTGAGTGGTTGTGCTATAAGAGCTAAATCAATCAAATCAAATTTCAAGTTTCTAGGACAACTGGAAGTACCCTTGAGGTTTTCGGGGAACGGCAATTTGTATGGAAACAGTATTTTTAACCACTGTATCTTTTGATTGCGTTGATTTAGAAGTGATTTTTTCACAGCTTCAAGGGACCGCAGGTTTAAGTATTTGATATTAATTTCAACATGCTACCTCCACGCGTTCCAGGGAAAAAGGGTCTTGACAGACAGACGGACAACAAAGTGGTCCTATAAGGGTTTCGTTTTTTCCTTTTGAGGTACGGAACCCTAAAAAAGATTGGTTCATTTTGGTCAATCTCCCGTCATTTTCCAGTGCAATTATTTTTCCGTTTTGACATTTCGGTAAAATTCATACTATTATTTTTCACTTTAGTAAATTTAGTAAACACTCAACATTTAGTATATTTGTCTTGTCAGTAGTGCTAGTGGTTGGTTTGGTGTTTCCTTTTGTCTTTTTATTTGCTTATTAAACCACTTTTCAACAAGTTTTCATCTTTCATTCATTTAATATACAGTCCACACTTTCGTCCGCTTCATTTTAAAAGATCTTCGAGTAGTCGCTTAGTTGGACGGGAGTAAATTAAGGTAATAAGCTAATCCGTGAGTAAACTGATGCTATGCCCGCAGGAAGCAGAACCGTCAACAAAGGAAAAGCCGTTTGAAATACTCGCGGGTAATTATCAGACTTAATGAGAATGGGATATTGACTGCGATTACCTTATTCTTATTAAGTTTGAAGAACTCCCGATATTTCGACGCAGTTACGTGCACCATGATTACGGGTTCCTTGTCCTTGTTGTGTGGGTGGGTTGTCTACCCGTGATCATGATGCATGTATCGGGAGCTCATAAAACCTCGCGGTCAATTCCCATTCTCATTAGCCATCGTCGACAAATCCAACCATATTAAAGTAACATGATACATGCGTAGACCGTAATTCTAAAAGGCTTGTTATGTTTCTAAAGCAAAGCAAACAGTTAAGCAAGTAACGTGCGTGTGGGACTGTCGCAGGCGCAGCAAAGCGTTGCGCCCTCGTTCCACTTGCTCTGGAGATACGGTATTAAGTAACGTTAAGAAATTCTAATTAAATGATGTGATCAGATAGGCATGAGATTATATAGACGAGCTGAAAGTTAGTCTAAGTTTCTGAATCACGTAGAACATGCCTTTTTGGTATTTTCTCGATGGCTATACGATTACTACCTACTCAAGTCTTGGTGAAAAGTCGTGCTCGAGCATGGTGTTTTATATTTATATCTTATAATAATCTTTTATAGAAACTCAGTAAAGATTATAGAGAGATTTATTTGATAAAATTAATTATTAACATAGAATAACGTACAACGTGTATTGTATAACAACCATAGATAGCAAGAATCTCTATTCTTTTTTTTTACACATAGACAAGACACTTATGGTAAAGGTATGACCATACAATGTTTTACATCACATAATATGGAACTGTGCTCCGAGCGCGTCTACGTGTTTCGAGCATGTTTAAAACGAGCATGCTTTTCTCAAGATTTTTTTATTCCACAAGGAAGGCAAACAAGCAAGAGGGTCACCTGATGGTAAGTGATTACCACTGCCCATAGACGCCCGGAACCCCCAGATGCGTTGCTAACCTAGAGAGCTAAGATGAAATGTCTCTACACCGGCTATCTTACTATACACACCGGAACACAGTGCAGGATTAGCAAGTAAGATGGTGGTAGGGATCCGGACGGTCCTCTCACAAGGTCCTACCACACGCAAACAGAAAGATCATGCTCGTCAGCATACTTTTTAGTGGCAAGTGTATCTAGCCTCTATTTCACCAACTTTACAAATGTCAGTTTTCAATGACAATTCTGTATCAATTGCTGACTTGAAGAGCTTTTTTATGCACGCTTCATCTCTTCTTTTTCTTCTTCTCAGCATGTACTTATCCACTGTTGGATGTATACCTCTTGATGGGCTCTCCAACCCGGCCGGCTGGACATCGGGTCCAGGTCGGCCCGGCAGCCCTCTTAATATCGTCCGACCATCGGGCGGGGTGTCGGCCCATGCCTCGGTTTCCCGTTCTTCATATTGGCGAAGAAATGTAGTTCAAATTGTCATTGCTCTAAAAAGAACAAAGTAACCCTTAAATTTAATATACAATTTATTAATACATTATAAAACTACATAATTAATATTACATACAATGTCAAGTAATGGGCATTTACATTGAAATACATCAGCAACAGGCCTCGTCAACTAGCTTAACCTAAATTACAAAACATCATCAGCATCATGCTTCGTCAAAAACCCTAACCTAAAACCCCCCGCCCCGCATCGTACCCGGCTCAAAGGTCCCCATAATACCAGCAGCATTACCCCGCTGAATGGCAATGGAGACCTGTTGCACCAAATACGACCCAGAGCGAGGGTCACAGCCCCTGTCTCGCAATCGACGGCATTGTAAATTGGCAATTGTGAAGTTGGTGAAATAGGGGCATGTAGTTTAAAGCGTAGCTAAGGCACAACTCTATAAGAACTATTATCATCTCTTGCTCATCTGGCAAGTATCTGACGCTGATTCGCTCCGCTGTTCCCTTATCTGATCTCCTGATTGGCGCGGAAACACAAAGAAATGGACATTATGGCCGGATCGTTATTTAAATGAAGACGCGATGCTATCTTTTGTAATGGAAACACAAGCGTGTTTGATATGCAGTTGTTGTAGATATAAGTCAGCTGTAGACTCGACATCGCTCAAGTGCGGTTGTAACCTAAAACGAAACGCAAGTAACCATGCCAATGCCACTCGCCAAGAGTCTTAATCAGCATTTTTTTCATGTGGGAAAGAATATTTACTTACATCGATTCTGAAAGAATAATTTTAAAATTTGTAGCAAACCGGGCCTCAGTCGTGGAGCATTTATATACTCACACTTCTCTATGCCAAATCGATATCTTGTTTGAAGGTTCATTATTTTAAATCTTTCTACTTCCAGTACCTAGGTAAATAGCAAGCACAGCATTTGGTTAAATTCAATCACGCCAGAATGTACCTGCCTCCCTATTTATTGATTCATTGTAATTTTTTTTATACAACGAGGAAGACAAGCGAGCAAGTGGGTCACCTGATGGTAAGTGATCACCACTGCCCATAGACACCCGCAACTCCGAATGCCTCTTGTGCCCGTAATTACACCGGTTGTCTTACCCCGGGTTGTGTTTAATTGGATTTTTTTTTAATTAAACATCATACTCGGCCTCAAAGCATCAAATTAATATTTTAAATCTCTATAGTCTACCTCAAACCGTGTGTAAAATTCAGTCAATGCACAGCACTACAAACTTACTTAAACAACTGACAGTGTCGCCACATGCAGCAGTTTTCATGCAGTTAATACCATTATAGGTTTGGTTCCAATTTTCACCACCAGCATAAATGACTTTGTTTCTCTAATCGCAACTCACGCGTCTAAATGTTGTGTTAATCTTCGTTATGTAACGCATTGTTAAGTGTAGATCAAGATGTTTAAATTGCATTGCCTTATTTAGGACCTTGGTTTAAACTGGGTAATAAGCGTAACCTGTAATGGATTAGGTATGTTTCTGTTTGAAAATATTGTTTTATGCATAGCCAAGAACACGATTCGTCAATTTTGTCAAATCACAATGTAGAGTCATTGGAATTACTCCTGTAAATTATAGGGAAGTAAGTAATGATCCTTTGGGGAAAATGCCTTAGTCGCCACGCTTGGCAGGCGGGTTGGCGACCGCATTAATACCAGATAGTTCGTGGAGGACGCTGCTGCCCATCCTCCGGTCTGGGTCCGGGAACTGATGACCGATGGGGTCAGAAGGTTCTCGAATGGCGTCCGCGAACAAGGTGGAGCGACGACCTGGTAAAGATCGCTGGATCGCGGTGGATGCGGCAAGCATAAGACCGGTCTGAGCGGAGAGCCTTGGGGGAGGCTTTCGTCCAGTAGTGGACGTCTTTCGGCAGACATGATGATGATGAAGTATCTAATGATAGTAATGATCTAAATGATGAAATAGATAGATGATTGAATTTAACCGAGTTTAGGAGCCCTTTAGAGATAACTGACGTTTCTGAGTGTGGCGATTAGTAGAGAAGACACGTGTAAAGAAAAGATGTGACAGATGAATGGTGAAAGCTGTTATCTACAAGTTTTTCATTAGTTTCATCTGTCTCGGCGTCTGTCTGATTGTTTGTTTGTGTGTCATCAAATCCTAAAATCCTAAAAGTTAAAGTTGACGCACACTCTTGGCAGAATTGATTAGAAATTTGATATGAACATGTAAATTGGATGATTACTTTTATTAATAAAATAATTAAGTACACGTTATGCTATAAACTAAAATGTAAATATCTAAAACTAACTTAAAAATTACAGATCTAAAAAAAAACCACTTCCAGTGGACAACGTTCCAGAAATGCTGGCAGCATTGCCGCGTTGAATGGCAATGCTAAGCCTTTGAGCCAAATACAGGCCAGCATTTTGGTTACGTGTTTCATTGACCAGGCGCCGAGGAAGAGAGTCAGCACAAAAAGTTTTTTTAGCAAAACTTGGTTTCACTTAACAAAAACAAAATTTAAGAAAAACTTCACGCAGAAAATCGGCGTGCAGCAACAACACCCTGTTGCACTTCGTTCGGTCAGTGAGAGTGCCGGAGGTCCGATCCCCCCCCCCCCCCCCCTTTTCTCTATCCCTTTTCCTCCGAATGACAAAACATTTGATCGTCGATTGAAAGTCCTTTTGTTGAATAATCCATTCTACTCTATTAATGAATTTTTGGACATGACATTTTAATTAATTTATTTGTGGTTTTAATTTTATTTAATATTTTAATTTTTCTATTTCGACATGTATTAATATTGACCTCATTTTATTTCATTGTTACGCTTATAACCATGACGATCCTTACAGGAGAACCAATTGAATTGTTAATTTATTTTTCCTGTTTTATTCTTAATTTAGACATAGTGCAATATACAATTTATTTTTTAATAATTTAGTTTAGTTTAGTTTAGTTTAATGTTGTTCTTAAACTTTTGACGATTTCAATATAAATTAACTTAACTTGACATTGTACAAATTATGATGTAATTATATATTGAAGGAATAAATAATCTAATCTAATCTAATCTCCTTAAAGGCCGGCAGCGGACTTTTTTTTTTATAGCAGCTCAGCAAAGTGACTACATGTCGCCTGATGGTAAGCACACAATGCAGCCCAGAAAACAATGTTGACGGAAGTGGGACATAACATCCCCCCGTCCGTCAGCACCGTCATGCCGGCTTGGTAAAGTGCCTCTTCACACTTCTACTGGTGACTCTCTTGGAGTTGCTGGTTCTCATGGGTGGCGGTGATCGCTTACCATCGGACCCGCTTGCGGCGCTTGCTCGTTTGCCTCACTCTGTCAATAAAAAAAATTGTATTTATTTAAACTTTCGCGATTTTCACACATCAACAAAAACATTTGTATACCTACTTTACTTCATAGAATAATTATGTCAGTCTACTCTTAGGAAAAAATTTAAGTGGTATACAAAAATATGAATTAGAATAAATAACCAGTTTTATCTTTAAATCAATAAAGCATGAAATTATTAAATCAAGCAACCTTTCAAGTAAGAGCAAAAAATAGAGCATTCCATTTATAAAAGTTTGTTTTGTATGTTTTTGCACGGGCTTTGCACGGAAGAGTATAATAATCATTAATGTATGTTGATCAGTTGCGTGGAATCTCTGAACTTCCTTGATTAACAGAAATATTTTAATTACTATTGGTACAATTGCAACGTCTTTTGTTTGTTAACTTAACTCTTGTTTTAAGTTTTTATCTGAAATATTTTTAATTGGTCTTCATTAGGTTTCTTTGATAATTTTAAACCCACGGAATCCAGTTTGGCTAAGTTTATGCTGTTTTGAGGTTCCATACACATTCAATGAAAACGCATACCTATATTTATTCGAGTATACGTGAACGTGCATGTCTATAATGCCTTGAATTGCTCGGCAGCCTAAACTCAGCCTAAAGCTTGATGGACATACCTATACTATGAGATGGCGTTAGATTATCGGATCACTCACGTATATCAGTCGAGAATAGCCCGACATGATTTGAACTAATCCGTAGTCCTTCCTCCACACGTTTCGCCGGCAGCGAAACACAAATTGCGGGCCGCGGCTCTGAGGGTCGAGCACGACTTAACGAATGCTGCGTAACGTTACGTTACAGTTAAGTGGCAGTGGGCGGGGCACATTGCTCGCAGAACTGACGGCCGATGGGGTCAGAAGGTTCTCGAATGGCGTCCACGGACCGGGAGACGAGCTGTCAGTAGGCCTCCAACAAGATGGAGCGACGACCTAGTAAAGGTTGCGGGACCGCGGTGGATGCGGAAAGCACAAGACCGGTCTGAGTGGAGAGCCTTGGGGGAGGCCTATGTTCAGCAGTGGACGTCTTTCGGCTGACATGATGATGATGATGTTACGTTACCGTATCGAAATCGGGAACCTCATTCTAAATTTTAGTTCCAAATACGCTCACGGGCGGGCGCTGTTCCAAACGTCATACAAATTTATCGATAACGTTACTACTCGATTACGTCACGCAGGATTCGAAAACTTTGCGCTCGACCCTCTGTGGGTCAAGCACGACTTGTCGAATCCTGCGTAACGTTACGGTTGTGGTATTGAGATCGAGAAACCTCATACTAAATTTTAGTTCCAAATACGCTCACGGGCGGGCGCTGTTCCAAACGTCATACAAACTCGACAACGTTTACTATTCGATTTTATGTGACGCATTGGTGACGCAGGATTCGAAAAGTAGTGCTCGACCCTCTGATGTCGGGCTATTCTTGACTGACAAACGTGAGCGATAAGTTTATTTTACTATAACCCAAACTTGTTTGACTCTAGCTTTACCTTTGGAAATTCTGTTCAGCGCCATCTATATTTTGTTTAACGTACTACGTTGTCCGCAGGGTGGCGGGCGACGCGAGTGCGAGGCGGGGCGTTGCGCGTGCGATTGGCGCGCGCCCCCCGCGCCCGCGCCCGCGCCGCACCCCCTCCGCGCTCTGGACGACACGCCGCCCCCGCTGCTCAGGTAAAGCCAGAATGCAGCAGTTATCTAGGAGATCAACTACAGAAACTGCATTCATCATCATCATGTCAGCCGATTGACGTCCACTGGTGGACATAGGCCTCCCCCAAGCCTCTCCACACAGACCGGTCTTGTGCTTTCCGCATCCACCGCGGTCCCGCGATCTTTACCAGGTCGTCGCTCCATCTTGTTGTAGAAATAGTATTATAATACCTTCACAGCTAATATTCTAATCATGACCTTTCGATTATTTAACCGACTTCAAAAAAGGAGCAGGTTCTCGGTTCGTAAGCTTTTTTTTTTCTATGGTCCTAGCAAGATGCTACAGGGTGTTTATCTAATTCAATATACCATATCCCCTAAGCTATGTTAAGTAGTTGTAAGTTATATTGTGTAAGTTTTTGTTTTTTATTTTTTTCAAATTGTAATAAAAACAATTATATTCTATTCTATTCTTAATCAAAATGCCACATTAGTTCCCATAACGACCGTCCGTACAAAGTCAAAAGAAATCTCTCTTCAAATACAAGAATATTCTAATTCACCAAGCACTGCACTTGAACAGTAAACATCGCATGCCTCCACAACCACCGATTTCCATATAAGTGAAGATTATGGCCATTATTATCCGTTGCATAATCTCTACGCGCAATGCATGTGAAATGAGTAAAGTGACTAAGTCACTGTCAAGTCGATGACCTTACGTCATACAAAGTTGACACAGCAGCAGTTCTCAATCAATGTGAACCTTATTTCCTTCCGATACAGCGGTGACAAGTGCATATGAAATGGTGCTTCAAATCAGCTGAATGGGCGACTTCCTACGTTTCTTTGTTATTATTCTTATTAAAGATAATAGTTCGGAAGATAGTTTCCAAGTGATGCGCGGTTATTACTGTGCATAATTTCTTTGATGTTAGTAGTTGTGATATTGTTTTACATACTTACAAACTGATTTACAAATGAGAAACTCGATAAAGATGACGAATACTATAACGACAAAAATATGTACAAAGATTTTACGCAGAAAGACGAGGCGAAAAAATCCTGGTACGAAAGCTGGATTACTTAACTCTAGACAAGACACCTTAGCGCTTTTTTAGTGCCTTAGATCTTCACGGTTTTTACCTACCCCTCCGTTGCCCCTAGGTCTAGCCTCAAGTACCTCATGGGTAACCCGGCCCTTCTGGGTAACCGCTGAATGGTAACGTTCAAAATAGATTGGCGGGAACATGCGGCGGAAGAAAGAAGAGACCTTTGCCCAACCAGGATATTATACGGATGGGAAAAAGTAGCAGGCTAGAAGTATTGAATACTAATCTAATTTTGTTTTTCAGATCAAACCCCCTGTATACTGAGGAGGAAGAGCAGGAGGTAGTGATAGTGGTGGACGCGCAGGAGGAGGGGGCCGAGGAGGGGGACCTCGCTGCCCCCCGCGCGCCTCGCCGCGCCCCCTCCACCTCCTCAGGTCAGTTTCACTCTTAGAAGAAAACTATACCAGCGAAAAGAACTAGGCACTGATGATGATAAAAAAAGCATTTTTAGTAGTTTTATTTTTATGCAACAATAAAAGGAGAACGAGAGTGATTGCTGCCATAAACACACGCATCTAAAAAGGGATCGCATTGTCTAATTGAGGGTAAAAATGCAATGAATCTTGTGCCAGTAATTTAAGGTTGACTAACCCTCCTCGCTGGAACTCAACACTATCTAGTAGGGGACAGACTCAGCAGAAGGTTTTATTTTCAGTAATAAAAGTTCAAATCAATTGATCACGTAGATTAAGAGCTGCTTTGTCTACTATCACCGTTTAGTTATTGGCTTCTGCTATGGTTCAAAACTGGTTTAATTTACAATAGTAATAATAATGCCTAAATAACACAAAATGATCCTGACAGCGCAACGCGCAACTGAACCAAACCAAGACACTGAGTGCAGTGTCTTGGTGACAGTGGTCAGGGGCAGGGTTTACATTTCGAACCGAGCCATAAACTGCAAAGAGCTGGGTCATTATTAGAGCATTTCAACCGCCTCACTTTCGTGGAGACATCATTTTCGTTGAATTGATTGCAGTTACTGGTAGCATTTCTAGTTAGTTGATAGCGGTCCCTTACTAATAACCGAAAACTTGATCAAAAATTTTATCCACTTCGACAAAATAGTGACTAGTTACGGAAGTGATTCGGAACAAACTCGGAATTCGGAATTTTCACATCGTTCGGTGCAATCGTGTACTGTTAAATGAGATAGCTATTTAAGTTCTGTTGTATTTCATTCTTTTTAAATGTACTGTTTTATTTCTCTGTATGTGTCGAATGTATGTGAATAAATGTTTCATCAACATACAACAATTAAAAAACCGTATTATTAATGTTAATTCACATGCTCAATCTTCGGCAGGATACGGCAGCGGCGGCGGAAGCCACGGCCGCGTGTCCCCGTTACCAAAGAACGAGGCTGACCTGCCCGCCTTGAAGCTCGGATCTCAGAGCACCTCGGACTCCGACAGTCCAGGGTGCACGCTCTCTAGGAGCTTGAAAGAGGACATACGGGCCTGCCTAGGGGGATGCAGGTAAAACATCATCACCAACCGTATCAGTTCACCACTGGGCATAGGTCACCCAAGGTGCGTTACTCAGCCGCTACGCTACTTTTTGCATCCAGTTTGCTAGTAGCTGTCTGGAGCAAGACGCCGCTACACCTCGATGGAGGGTATCCCATTTCCAACATTAGTAGGATTCGGGATGCGGACTAAGAAGACCAAATGGATGAATTCTAATAGTTTCTTAAGCTGACTTACCTTTCATGCACGGAAAGAGTAGTCGTGTAACCTGGAATCCTTCAGTCCCCGGAGCAAGCTCTTTAGGAGCTTGAAGGTGGCTATGCGACCCTGGTTAAGGGGATGCAGGTAAAGAGTCATGGTAACCATAAAACATAGTGAATCCTGCCCTTCTATGATATAGGCAATTCCAACAGATGGGAGGAATAGGATGTCAACATTACAGTCTAGTATGAATATTTGAAGGATCTTGAAGAAGGACGTATGGGCATATGTTCTTGTGAGGGTTCAAGGTAAGTACAGCTTTGCTATGAAACAAGGAAGGTAAGCCAGTTACAAAGTGGTCATCGCTGCCTATAGCTGTCCCACCTTATGGGTCCCGAATGAGGGTCCTATTAGAGAGCTAAGATGGAAAATAGCCCATGCTGGAACTTAACAGTGTGAGATATGCTGATTTTTATTCATGCACAAGGTCTGACTAGTTATGAGGGTTTCAAACTGTCGAAATGACTGCATCTTCTTCTAGATGGGACAAAGACGTCGGCGACGTCGTGGAAGCAGCAGTGAAAGGCGCCGGGGGCATCAGTGCAGCCCGAGCGCGTCTCCATGCGGCCCTGTTGGCGCTCCACGAGCCGCTGCCTCGGATCCCGAACCGAGGGCCTGCGCTGCCATACTGCGGGCCTGGCGTTAGACCAGGTGATGTCACCATGATGCCGAAGACCACAGAGATGTCCTTGCTGGTGAGTGAATAAGATTGTAATAATTGGTTTAATCGGTGGTGAACTTCACGTTCGAATTTCAAAAGCTCTTTCTACGCCAGCGTGGAAAAACCGCTTTTGATGATGAAAGTCTTTCCAAGCTAGTGAGATGACAAGATATTTACTCCGTTCCTTTGTAGTATTAGTAACATGGTATTAATTTTCAGCCGTCGAAAAAATTAAATGTTGTCAATTGACGGTTACAAAACATATAGCAACGATATTTAAGCACATCTTGATTGAAGCCACTATACGTATTCAATCGTAACCTACATCTTACCTATCACACATTGGTAACAAATGTTACCAGCACATATTAAAATGGTAACACACGTAATGAGTTAACCGCTGAGTTATATAATTTTAATTAGATGTCTCGTGATTGTATCGTGAAATGTGGACGTGTGGTTTAGGTGATGAAACTAATAGCCAGTTGCCACTGAATAATGGTAACTTTGGACATCGCTTTACCCATTCACTGGTCCACCGATACTTTATGAGCAAATAGTAACAGATAATTATGTAGTAACCAACTTTTTGTATTTTTATTTTCTGCGACTGGATTGCTCGGATGGCGCAGTGGTAGCGCAACACCACGGTGTGGTGGAGGTCCTAGGTTCGAACCCCAGTTCGAGTCTTAATTTTTCTGGTCTTTCTGTATATTTACGTGTCAGTTTGAAATTTGAGAAATAATTATGTAGTAGACTTGCAATGTCTTCTTACTAACGGCAATATCAGTTTGACAAAAAGGGACGAACTTTAACTGCATTTTATAGTTGAAATAGGTTTAAGTATAAATTATAGGGTTAAGTTTTTATCTAATGGGAATAATGCAATTCCAGTTTCAAGCAAATATGCTTTTCTATTTCAATGAATCAAATAAGGTACTTAGATATAAATAAATAAATATCATGGGACAATTGACACCAATTGACCTAGTCCCAAACTAGGCAAAGCCTGTACTATGGGTACTAAGTAGACAAAGGATAAACATGCTTATATAGATAAACACATACATAAATACATATTAAACGTCCAAGACTCGATAACAAACATTCGTATTCATCCTACAAACAGAACCCGGGACCCAAGCTTCATAGTCAGGGTCCCTAACCACTAGGCCATCCGGTCGGCCATATTTGCAACTCTAGGTCGCAATCCTGTCCCTACAAGTGACCTCTTCCAGGCTATATTTTCACGGTATTACTTCAGGTTGTACCTTCATATTTCAAGGCTTTATATGATACGTTTTCCAACACATTTCAGAAGTAACCTCTCAAATTAGGCAAGCACTTTTGCAATTGCATTCTGTCAATATCCTTATTCAATTAAACGCATCCGTTGCATCGAAATAATGTCCAGTGAATAAGTGAGACCGCCGGATATTCTGCCGGTAAAAGTGGTTGACAGTGCAATTTGACAAGGTTGTATTATGACTCACTATTTAAGGATGCAGCGTAATGGATTATTATAATGCACATCATTATAATTATATTGTAGCCTAGGCATGTCCGGTGGTTGCTTATGAAATCTGACTATTGCGAAAATACTGAAATGTGGCTTTCATTCGTTTTAAGCACTTAATATGCCCTACTTATTGTTCGGTTTACGCAACTTCTCAACTTTAGAATTAATAGGTACGTTATTATACACGAATTATCTAACACTAAGTGTAAAATGAATTATTATCGAAATCTTTTATTTGGTACCGCAGTCGGGTAATAATGGAGCTTTAAATACCTGACGATGAAATTGCTACTCTATTTGAAACTAACTGAAACAAACCAAAACTTGTTTTCACATCGACGACCGAATAGCCAATAGCCTAGTGGTTAGAGACCCTGACTATGAAGCTTGAGGTCCCGGGTTCAAATCCCAGTCGGGGCAGATGTTTGTATGATGAATACGAATGTCTGTTCTCAGATCTTGGATGTTTGATACGTACCTTTTTTTTATAGTACAGGCTTTGCCTAGTTTGGGACTAGGTCAATTGGTGTCAAATTGGTGTCAAATAGAACTTATATCTACCTACTCGTTAGTGCCTGTAACTACAAAGTACTTGCAAGTACAAACCAATGAAGGCTACCGCTATAAGCCCATAAAAAAACAATTATGAAATACATCGTTACTTTGCACCATCTAATTCTCAGCTAATGACTGCCCGCCCATCACAGATTGATGGTCAAAGGCCAGTAATTGTGACCCTTAGCCGAGCCCTTGGCTGGAGCAATTAAATAGACACCTGCAGTATTGTTGCGAAACATATACATACACATACATAGAACGTATAGCTTTATTTGTTGCTTTTGGGGGCGGAGTTTATTCACCCAAGCGGGACAACGCTATCCAGTAACGCGTGTGTCAATAGAGGGATAGTCAGAATGCGCTCAAAACGCATGGCGTAAGCGCCAAAGCGGTTAAAATTGTTTTGGGTAAGAAACTAAAGCATTGTTTTGATTTGTGTCTAACCAAGAAGAAGAAAATATAATTAGTTTTCTTTACATTCAATCGCAGTTACTTCTCATTCCGCTTCAGAAACGATATAAGCGTGCCGAAACAGGTCTAACTTAAAAAAAAATCTGTCAAGGATTTTGTTTACAATCGTGTTTTCATCTTTGAGGTACTTAAGGCATAGTCTTTACTTATGGGTTGAAATATTAAACCTTTATTTTAAATATTCATGGAGATAGGTATGTATCTAGATTCTAAAATGAGCGTGGATAGCCCAGGGGTATTATTATTTAAGGTGACAGCGCTGCGTTCACGGCTATATCAGAGTCCAACTGCCAAACTTTCGATACTACATGATATTTTGATATTTTGACTCTAAAACGGGTATAGACATTAGAAATACCTTTCCCACGGGCCAAGCAAAAATCAGTATTAAGACAATGTCATTACCATTTTGACAGGGGAAAGCTTTTCTCATTTTAACTTATAGTGCCTTAATTCAGTTATGTCTGCGATGCTTTATAGCTACGAATGTGCCTGGTGTCAACGAATTTGTGGGTGCAGGTTAAAAAGCTAATAGGTACGTGTCTCGTGTTTCTCCTGTTATGTTAACTAGGGTGCTCAATAAAAATTTGGACGTACAAATATTATGCAGTCAGTCGACTTCAAACTAAACTCACTGTTTAAAGGTTGACGAATAAAACAGAATCTACGAATCGTCATGTTACTCTTCAGTGAATGATATTTCAAAACATTTCTTCCAGTTGAATATACATCGCCTTGATTGTTGTTGAAGTTTTTAATACAAATTCAATTGTCCTTTTTAATTTACCATCTTAATAACGCGAGGGTTTAAGCCGTTCAAAGGTTTTCTTAACTTCATATATAACAGAAAATCTTGCCGGTACATAGTCATTCCTGAATTACCTACTCAAGTTGTCAATGTGATGATCCTCATAATCTTCTTCTCAACCCAGTGTCGTTCACTGCTGCAAGTAGGCCTCCCCCAAAAACTTCCGCAACGAACGGTTGCAAGCCTTTTGTATCCACCAGTGCATGTTACGTGCATCATGTCATGATCACGGGCGTTTCATCAGTTTGCCCGTGATTACATGCAGCATGTAACTGCGTTGAAATATCAGGAGCTCATCAAACCTATAAGGTAATCGCGGTCAATCATCGGTCAATATCCCGTTTTCATTATGTCTAATCCTTAAGCTGTTGCAGTAAATACGAGCTCACTCTACAAGTGAGCCGTTATTTGCCGAGCCGTTTTCGACGCTCTGACCCGACATCTACTTGTAATTATTGATCAAAGTTAACCACTGATCTAGCAAAAGGCTAAGCTACACTGCGTAACTATTGCAACTTGCGAAGTTTCAGTGCAACTGTAAAAAATTGCGCCTCCTTTGTAAGGTCAACTACACAATAATGGAAGTCATAAAAATATAAAACAATGTTTCGCTATCAACAAGATCAGCACTCAGGACATCCTAGACTCGTCATCTTACCGGAACTTATGATCTGGAAGCTCTTTGTTCTCAATAATTTAGGAGATAATATCAGCTATTAAAATGTTGAATTAATCAGCTAATTGTAGATGTGCCCAACATGTAAATATCCGTGATTAATGTTATTTTTACGCGTCGGTTCCTACCTCGGTTGTTGGTGTAGTCGTTTAATGTATCTACATACTTGATGATTTTTCTTAATTCTTAGGGTTTCGTAGTCAATAAGAATTACTATGTTTCGTCATGTCCGTCTGTCTCTCCGCGGCTTAGCTCAGGGACTCTTGCTACTAGAAAGCTGTAATTTGCCATCGCGCGCGGTGAAGCGGTGGCGTATCTGTCTATCTTTGTATATCGATCTTTAATCGTGAATGTCGTTCAAACTGACAGTGATCCACGTTAACATGAGCACTTGAGTAGTCAAATCATTAATCGAGTACCTATCGTTCTCACAATCGGGTCAATATTCGGCTTTATTTTATTGCACGTCTGTCAACACCAACACCTTAAGGCGATACTTTCGGGGACGGACTTTATTCACTCAAGCGGGACAACGCTATCCAGTAACGCGTGTGCCAATAGAAAGAGGGCTAGTCAAATGCGCTCAAAACGCGCGGCGTAAGCGCTAAAGCGCTTAAAATTGCTCTTTGTTAATTAATTTGATTTTTGTAAACAAAAAAGAAGAGCCGTAATTACTTTTCTTTTCGTTCAATCGCAATTACAACATTCCTTCAAAACATATATCCATCTATGTTTTCATCTTTCAGTGTACATTAGGCATAATTGGGTTGTTGCCTCTTGGTCAAATCAGCAACTTTTTTTAAATCTCAGTGTAGTAAAAGACACGTCAGTTAGTTTAACACTGTTTATTGTATAGGTGGGTAGACCTTATATTAAAACATACCTACCCCCAGATTCCAATATACTACATCTTATCCCTCTCAGAAAAACAATAAAAATGTAAACAATGTTTACTCAAGTTTAATGTGAAATAATAGCAACTATGCATCTTACCTAGGTATATTATAGGTTTTAACCTTACACTGTATTATATTAAGCATACAAACAACTTACAAACAGGATGTTCACCATAAGCTCTTTTTTATATTATTATTATTAACAAACTTTACATTTTATATCACATAACCTTATTCCTAATGATTAATATTAAATAAGATATGAACTGATTTACCACTTTATATTTATCCTGTGTTACATTTTTTACTACTTAATGATATTAAATGAACTTACAAGTCTTAAGTATCAATGTTTTTACACAATATTGCCAATGAGAAAGGTGTGTTACTTATTATTCATGAATGCAAACAATAGGTACACATTGGCGGTATTTACCTGAAAATAAGACCTACGAAAATAAGAATTTACAACAGTCTCCTAAGTTTTCTTAGCCTTTGAACGCGTTATCGGAGCTGAGATTGTGGGCTGTGAACATTCTGTAGTGCTAACATGAACTGCTCCAGTACCAGAATTGCAAGGCTGTCCCAAGTGCAAAGTACTGGGTCCCGGTTGTGTGTCTACCGGCGGCGTCGGCGACACCGGCAGCGCTGGCGCCGGCGCCGGGCCCGCGGCCGCGCGCGCCACCAAGTGGCGGCGGTTGCGCCGGTACTTGTGACCCTGCCTATCGACTACTACAAATGATCTCGGCTCTAGCGCGCGACTAACTACTGTAACAGGTTTTCTTTTACCCCCATCAATAAGTACAGTTTTCTGTCCTCGGACTAAGGTTGATAATTTTTTGGCAGATCGATCAAAATGCTTTTTAGTTTTCTCGCGCTGTTGCAACAATCGTTGATAATTTTGTTTGTTATCAACTGTCTCATATAACAAATCCTGTTTTACAGGTAACTTTGTATTTAACCTTCTTCCCATTAAAATTTGAGCCGGCGAGTCGATACCGTGCCTCGGAGTCGTTCTGTAATTAAGAAGGCTTAAATAAAAGTCGTGTCCTGAATCTTGACACTTTTTAATAATATTTTTGACAGTCTGGACCGTACGTTCACTCTTCCCATTGCTTTGGGCGTAGCGAGGCGATGACGTCACATGTTCGATCTGCCAGTCCACCATGAACTTTTTAAACTCGCTCGAACTGTACGCCGGACCGTTATCCGTCACCAGTTCATTAGGAATGCCGTGGCGTGAAAACTGATCCTTCATAAAATTTATAACGGACTTACTCGTTATGTTTTTGAGTTGACCTACCTCTACATAATTCGAAAAGTAATCTACCAACACAATATAGTATTTTTTCCGATATTCAAAGATATCTGATGCGAGCTTTCGCCAGGGCAGGTCGGGCACCGCGTGCTGCTTGAGCGGCTCGCGGCGCGGCGCCGGCGCGTGTAGTGCACAGGCCGCGCATTCGCGCACGCGCCGCTCGACTGCGGCCGCCATTCCCGGCCAGAACATTACCTCTCGCGCGCGCCGCTTACACCGGTCTATTCCCAAATGCCCTTCGTGTATTTTGTCCAGCATGACGCCACGTATGCTCTGAGGAATATACACGCGACTATCTTTGAATATCAAGCCGTCTATAAATTGCAATGTATCACGGTACGACCAGAGTACCCGAATGCATTCGCTTACCTCCCATCTGTTTTTGGGCCACCCATTGAGAATATAATTTATTATTGTTTTGCTCTCCTCGTCTCCCGCGATATGTAGTTTGATAAGGTCTAATTTTTTATCACTAACCTGAACGTTGTCAATTAAAAAGCAAGTCTGCAGTTCGACTTCATCACTGACTCGATTATGCATCTTCTCCGTTAGCGGCGCACGCGACAATGTGTCCGCTATATACATATATTTACCGGGCGTGTACTCCACCCGTATGTCGAACCCTTGTACGCGCATCATCATACGCTGCAGTCGTGCCGGCACAGAGGACAAAGGTTTATTGAATAATGGCTCGAGAGGCTTGTGGTCAGTCTGAACTGTTACATCGCTTCGTCCATAAATGTACTGCTTAAATCTCTCAACTGCGAAAACTATGGCCAGCATCTCCTTCTCAATTTGAGCGTACCGCGTCTGCGTGTCGGTGAGCGTGAGCGACGCAAACTCCACCGGGCGGCCGCCCTGCAGCAGCACCGCGCCCAGCGCCGCCGCGCTCGCGTCCACCGACAGCAGCACTGGCACCGCCGTGGAGTACAGGGCTAGCACCGGGGCCGATGCTATTTTTCTCTTCAGTTCATCCACTGCAGCTGAATGCTGTTGATCCCACAGCCACTGAGTTTCTTTTTTCAATAAACTTCGCAGGACGGCAACGGAATCTGAATAGTTTTGTATAAATTTTGCTAAATAATTCACCATGCCTAGGAACCTCTCCAAAGCTTTTCGATCTGATGGATAAGGCATTTCCATAATAGCTCGTACCTTAGATTCATCAGGTCTCATCCCATTTTCGTCAAATTTATGCCCCAAGTACACAATTTCGCGTACCCCAAATTTACATTTTTCCCGGTTATACTTTATACCTATTTCTTTCGACCTATCGAGAAGACATTTCAACCTAGCATCATGTTCCTGTTTCGTGCTACCCCAGACGATAACGTCATCAATAAAACTGTCAACACCCTCTAAATCCTCTAAGAGCTGCCTTAGTTTAGCATGGAACACCTCAGGCGCGCAGTTAATTCCATACGGCAAGCGTAAAAATTGGTAACGACCGAACGGTGTCCCAAAAGTGCAAAAATCAGCACTCGTGTCATCCATCTGCACCATCCAGAACCCCGCGCGGGCGTCCAGCACGCTGAAGTAGCGCGCGCCCTGCAGTCGCACCGCCAGCTCCGACACGGTGGGCAGGCTGTAGTGCGCGCGGCGCACGGCTCGATTCAACGGTCGCGGATCTAAGCAAACCCTAATATCACCGTTTTTCTTTGCCACTAACACAATCGCATTTACCCAATCCGTCGGATGTGCTACTTTTCTGATGACGCCGATTTCGACCATACGCTGTAATTCCGCTTGCAACTTGTCACGTAGACCGAGCGGTATTTTTCTCGTCGGACACACAACCGGTTGTACGCTTTGATCAACCACTATTTTATACTTACCCGGTAATTTACCCAACCCCTGAAAAAGATCAGCATACTTATCGATCTGGATCGAACTCACTCGATTTACTATGCCTACGGCTACGCAACCTTCCAAGCCTAGTACGTTTTGACAGTTCAAATTAGACACAACAAACATTAGCTCGAATTCTTTATTACGATAAGACAACAACAAATTGCATTTACCTACAATAGGAATATTGTCTCCCGTAAATGAATAAACACGTTTCGTGAACGGTCGTAAATCACTAAGACTAAGCCCCAAGTTTAGGTATTCCTGCTTCGATATAACGTTCAACATAGATCCTGTATCCAATTTAAGTAACAATCGCTTATCGTTTAATTTCATTATTTCAAACCATTCCTTTGGTGCCTTACACTTAATATCCTGCTGAATAATATTTACATAGAACATACCGTCCTCGCTCGTGTCACAGTCCGAGTCTTCCACTGCCAAATCGCACACTTGATCGCGTAAAATCTTCTTTTGTGTACACACCCGTGCGTAATGTCCCTTCTTATCACACACGTAACACATCACCCCATAAGCCGGGCAGCACTCACCACCGGCGCACCCCGAGCCGCCGCAAGCGACGCATAGCTGGCGCGAGGACCCCGGCCGCGCCACTCCGCCCGGCGCCCGCGCGCCGCGGCGCCTCATGCGCCGGTCGCTCCCGCGGCCACGCCAGCCGGCCCCCGCGCCCCCGCCGCGGCCACGCGGGCCCCATACCGCGTCAACCCGAATCTCACTCGGGCCTCCCTCGTACAGCGACTCTCTTCCTGCGACATTTCTGCGGCTTGACAAATTTCTACTGCCTTTGTCAACGTTAGCCCGTCCCTACGAAGCAGACGATCTCTTACCGTGCTGTTCGCAATTCCGCAAACGATTCTATCACGAATTAAACTGTCCTGCAGGGTGCCGAATTCACAACTCTGACTCAACAGTCGCAGCGAAGTAACCCATTGATCTATATTTTCACCTTCTTCTTGGTTTCTAATAAAGAACTTGTAACGGGATACCGTGACATTCGGTTTGGTACCAAAGTATGCATCAAATTTTTTGAGTAAACTTTCGACTTCTTCATTTTCCTTCTGCGTTAACGTAAACGTAGAATAAACTTCGTACCCTGCGGGACCGATGAGGTTAACTAACAAGCAGGCCTGGACCTCCCCAGGCTCGTTGCTTACTCCGGACGCTTTGAGAAACACCTCGAACTGCTTCCTCCATTTGCGCCATGACTCGGCCCGCGCGGCCGGCCCGCCTTCCAACAATAGGTCAGCCGGAGGACGTGCGTGTTCCATTACAAGATTACAACTTAGGTACTGGTTTTAAAACTGTATGATTACAACACTATTCGCACAGTACACCGATATTCGCGCGATATAGTAGTGAAATATAATTAATTAGCGAGCACCGCTGCCACCATGTAGTAAAAGACACGTCAGTTAGTTTAACACTGTTTATTGTATAGGTGGGTAGACCTTATATTAAAACATACCTACCCCCCGATTCCAATATACTACACTCAGAACGATTTGATCTGATTTGAAGTTTGTATTGAATTACAGAACTACGACGCCATCATTTTCAGTGATCAAACTGCCTCCTTTTATTAGTTTTTCTTAAATTAAAAACCGTTTTAATAAATGAGGCATCTTTTCTGAAGCTTGATAAGTGATAATGATTTTATTTTGACATCAGTCAACTATTATTATGTTCTTTGATTATGGGTGTATGCGACGTATTTTATTGTATTAAGGTTGGATAGGTTTATTTTTTTAGCTACTGGTCACTAATAAATTCCACGACTCGCAACGCGCCGAAAAAACAATTTGAGTATTTAGCTGTCATCGCCTCGTTCAGCGCTGCGTGTTGTCTCTGTAAAATTACATTTTTAATTGGTTTTATTGTAACTTTTGTAGGTAACAATGGGTTGAAATTTTAATCCTTTATCACAGCCTTTACTTATATCAAATATTGAGCGAGATATTTAGAATCTAAAATTTAGATTTTAAATATCCCGCTCAATATTACCATGGTTAGCTAAGCCTTAAGGGCTTTGTAATTAGAAGGGTCATGCTCCGAGCTTGACAGATGAGGTCGTGGTGTGAAAAATGAACCGGCGTTAACATAATGGGAATGTGAAAATGTGTGCATTTTTACGCATTTGCGCATACGCCTACGACATGGGATCAAACCAGCCCGCCGATTCGAAATCAATCATTTCAATTTGTCGGTCTTGACGCACACACTGCTACTTGATAAAATGCATTATTACGAACCAGACCGCCTAGTGTAATCGTCGACCAAATAATACGTCTCGAAATATTACCTAGTACTTTGCCAATACGAGCCGCTAGAGGCGCTGCCGATTTGCTCATACTGAACCTCTAGTGTAAGCAACGGCCAAAAAAAAAATCCCGATCGCGTTCGCGTTTACGTCTGAATTACGATAGGCAAATTAGCAGCCACTACTAGTGGCAGTACGTATAAACAATTCTCATACTATTTGACACCTGTAAAGCAAACGCTACCGAAACGTTTTTTTGGCCGTACACTAGACGCTCTGTACCCCTAGTGTAATCGCCGACCAGGCCGAGAAATACGTCTCGATCGCGTTCGCGTTTAACAATTCTCATACTATTTCACACTTTAACGCAAACGCGATCGAAGCGTATTTCGTGCTTTTTGATCACACTAAGGGCACTGATTGTGACGTTAACGCGAACGCAATCCAGGAGTTTTCATGTGTCAATAACCAACTTAGAAAAGTTGAAAAACCCCCGTCATTGTCACTTCAAAGTTCAATATTTCAAAAATCGGCTACCGATTTCTATGAAACTTAGCTAAGAACCATCTCTATTAAACTAGCTTTCGATTAAAAAAACCCGCATTGAAATCGGTTCATCCGTTTGGGAACTATGATGCCACAGACAGATACACAGATACACAGACACACAGATACACAGGTCAAACTTATAACCCTTCATTTTCATCGGGAGTTAAAAAATACGCTAGAGTCTCAGAAAGTCTGCATTTAGTATGGCAGACCATTGACCCAACCGTTGGCAAGTTCTCACGACTTGAATATAAAGCGCGCGGTTTGGTGATGAATCAAAGCAGTTGCCAACTCGGTCAATGCTGCGAAATGACGTGACCATTGTTATAAGATATGCTTCATTACGACGAAAAACACCTAAATATGAATAACTAAACTTAACTAGATGGTTAGTAACGATGAACTTATAACTATGTTTATCTACACACATGTATCATAAGTCCTCTAAATTGCATTCAGAAACCGTAGAAAATTACCAGCTTTTCATTACTGATGGCGAAGCAATAACGAAAAGTCATTACGACGTCGAATTCGATACTTATTACGTATTTATGCATGTATTTATCTATATACCTAACTACCTATGTTTATCCGTTGTCTAGTACCCGTAACAGAAGCTGCTTAATTTGGGACTAGGTCAATTGGTGCCAATTATCCCACGATAGTTATTATACATATTGTAAATGAAATAGTTGTATGGGTAGTTCATAAAGCGCGGGTGCGCCCGCGCCCCGTCAGTCAATAAACTTGTGTTTAACTAAAACTACGTTTCTTTGGCTCCCACCCCGAACCAGTTATAACAGTGGCGACGAGTCAGTGCAAATTGAACTTAACGCGTGTGTAAATAATGGCCAAATTAGCAGTTGGTTATTTACATAATAAAATAAATTTACAATGACATTAAATCTAAGCTAAAACGAAATAAACTAAAACTTAAAACTAAATTAAATCTAAATAAGGCCCCCGTGGCATGGTGCCCAAAAGGCTGGCAGCGTTGCCTCGCTGAATAGCAATGCTGATTTTTTGAGAGAGAAAACTGCCAGCCCTTTCGTCACAAGTTGCATCGACTAAGCGCTTTTTCAACTCTGAAATAAATACATATTTATATTATACCTACCGAATGTTATCAATCTTTTTCACAACAAGTCACCTTTGTCTTGGAAACAATTACCAGGCCACGGCCCCGTACAAAAGCGCACCAATCCAGCAATTTATTGCATACAAATAATTAAAATAATCATAGATAATGGCTAAAGGTTGTAGTTACGCCCTGTATGGCCCTTCGAAGCCTTATCTGGGGCAATTCTTCACAATGATACACGATCGCTGCAGGGTTTTGATAATTTGTGGGAAATGTATGGCCGTGCGTAGTTGCTGCGTTGTTATTCCTAAAAAAGCTGTGTTTAGTTTAGTATCACATATATTTTTTAATGCAGTGAAGAATATTTTAAGGATCATAAAATCGAATTATGCTTTTGATTTTTATTTCGCGGATTAATCTGTGAAATTGTTGTGTGAAGTTGGTTTGCCAAAATTGCATTGTCGTAGGTAAAGGGCCAAAACATTGTAGTGTCTGAATCTGTTTTTGTCATTGTATTTTCTTTGTGCCTATAACTTAGATCAAATATTTTTGTATCAGGAAAAAAAACGGAGTAGGTATGGTGTTGTGTTGGTGTAGTATAATTTTTTTCTCTAAGTACCTAAACTGTAGGTATGCCTACGTTAAGTGTCTTATTTCCCATAAACTCTATCATTTATAAACTAAATAATTTAATTAATCGTTACCTAGTTATTAGCTGTTATTAAGCTTAAGTAGTTATGCCATAGGCAATCTCATTCAATATGCTTTATGTTTATAATTATAAGGTTGTTTCGTGGGCAGGTATTTTAATTCGATTTTTATTGATCAGTTACCCTACAGTTATGTAAATTTATATGTGCATATAATTAATAGACCGACTAAGGCCGATATAAGGTGTTTAAAAACGAATGAAGATAAGTAATATCCGCTGACAAAAAGTTTTTCAGTATTTTGACATTTTATTGTACAGAAAAAAAGAAATACAGACTATGCTAACGATGACGTATAAGTACAAAGGCGGACTACCCTTTGGGATTTCTACCAGTTAACCTTTGAGTGTTAGAAATGAGCAGTTAAGTAATTAGGAACCGATAAAGAATGAGATGAACTAAAACATACGCACGTTTGCTCACCCGCCACCACGCATTCGAGGGGGATTGTTTTTAACCGCCGACGAAAAAGAGGGGTGTTATGAGTTTGATCTGTGCGTTTATGTATCTGTATGTGGCATCGTAGCTCCTAAACAGATGAACAGATTTGAACGCGGCTTTTTTTAATCGAAAGCTAGTTTAAGCAATATGGTTCTTGGCTAAGTTTTATGGAAATCGGCTCAGCCGTTTTTGGGATATTGAACTTTGAAATGAAAATGTCGGGGTTTTTCAACGTATCTAAGTTAGTGGTAGCACATAGATATGGATCTCCGCAAAGTAACGCCTAATTTAATCAATTATTTAAAGAGTGATATTATAAAAAACGCGGGACCGCGGTGGATGCGGAAAGCACAAGACCGGTCAGAGTGGAGAGCCTTGGGGGAGGCCTATGTCCAGCAGTGGACGTATTTCGGCTGACATGATGATGGTGATGATGATGATTATAAAAAACGGCTACGTCGTACTAAATATGTATGTATGTATATATATCTCTTTATTGCACATCAAACATAAAATAACAGATAACAGAACAAAAGCGAATGTACAAAGGCGAACTTATCCCTTAAACGGATCTCTACCAGTTAACCTTCGGTTCGGTTAAAATGTAGGCAAACGTCATACATATTTCTCGACAACGTTACTACTCGATTACGTTACGCAGGATTCGAATATTCGTAATAGGGCCTCTGGTCAGTTCAAGTCGGCCTTAAGCGATCGAAATAAAAGTTGATGATTGAGTTTCGACTTGTGTCGGTATCCGATTGTCAGCCTGAGCTAACTGATAGTGATAAGATCTTATGTTAAATGAATTTGTCAAATATATTTATTATAACGACTGACTGTAATGATTGCGAGACCGGTCTGGAGGGTGGTCGGTTTACCAATTTAATTGAATCCAAATGTTGCCAACAGTTTTTTTTTATACGACAAGAAAGACAAACGAGCAAGTGGGTCACCTGATGGTAAGCCCATAGACACCCGCAACCCCGGAGTGTTTCTAGATGCGTTGCCAACCTAGAGGGCTAAGATGAAATACTTCTTGTGCCCATAATTTCACCGGCTGTCTTACTCTCCACACTGGAAAACAACAGTGCTGCTTAGCGGCAGGATAAGCGAGTAAGATGGTGGTAGCGATCCGGACGGACCTCGCACATGGTCCTACCACCCGCTGACAAACAAGGCAAAAGTTGATCACATGCGTCTAACGCTGCGATTTCCGCACAAAACAACCGCGTGCTTTAGGTACTACTGAGGAAATGTAGTATTAATTAACAAGTTGCTTGTACAGCCAAACAATTTCAATCTTGACCCATCATAAAATATTCCTAAAAATCTGGGATGATTCAACTGGTTAGTCTATATAGACGACATTTTCCAAGCCTAGTTAGTAGTCACAGTAACTCACTCTAGACATTACTACCAAGTATTACAGAATTCACGCAACGTGTGGTCATGTGTGAAGCACTGTTGAATAATAATCTTGTTAAATAATAGTACAATAACTGCGTGTGCTGTAATCATTACGAATCGTCTATTATCACTGCAATTAATTACTTGTAATGGTACGCTGTTTAGGCCTTTTTTTAGCATGTCAATTATTGCGTCCCTTTCTTACTGGGTGAGTCAATAAAGGACGCACTGAGCGAGAGAGCGACGAGTGTGCTAGACGTACGGGGTTTCTATTCAGGAAGTTTAATTATTTTTATCTACACACTGCTCAGTCAATATCTTATCATAAGTCTTCTATAATGTTTTCAGAAACAGTAAGTAATGACCAGCATCACGACAGTCAGTTTTCGTCTTCTAGAACCAATACAATTTAAAAATAGTCAATTCGAAACGTCAGCTCGGTGGGTATGTTTGTCTATGCTTTAAAAAAACAGAAAATTTGTGTTAGGTTTGATGTGCCTTCGACTTCTGAACCCATCTTAGAGTACTTATAATAGGTATGTGGGTAGATCAAGTAATGTATGCAACTCTACATAATTAGGCCTTAAAACACTCGTGTGATCGTATCATAAGGATCCACATTATACTCGTATTATATCAGTTCAGTAGCAATTGACAACATTTCATATTTTTCACACCTGGAAATTAATATAGGTATCGAAAGGGCTTTGCCTCCTGAGCACAACACTATATTTATAAAAATGTTATATTACTTACTTACAAGTGAATAAAAGAAAATTACCAATTCTACCAAAACGGCGCAAGAATGGGTGTAATACTTTTGCCTTTTTCACGAAAAAAAAAGTAACAATCACACGTAGGTTTGACAATGTCAGATAAATTTCACATCTTGGTTTTGTTATTTTTATCGTGACAAGACAAATGCAATTGATCCATCCTAGCGTAGTTTCGGAGTTACGTCCTTTTGGAATAAGTACCTTTTAATAAATTAATAATAAATTAATTACAAGTCCTAATGAAAATTTAAAACCGTAGGTTTGCTCCTCTTTCAAAGTAGAATACAGACAATTAATCAAATTATAGTCCCAAAAATATGAAATGTTGTCAATTATGCATTAAATTTGATTACAATGCAAAATAGTTTAGTTTCCCCGTGATCATCATGATGCATGTAACTGGGTCGAAATATCGGGAGCTCATCAAACCTGTAAGGTAATCGCGTCCAATATCCCGTTTACATTATGTCTAAATGTAATTGGGGTTGTCTAAAAAAAAATACCAATGCTTTTTATATTTTTATTGTATAGAAAAGTCAATTATAAGAAACCGGTTTCGCTATTTTCTCATATAAATCACTCCTTATTTTTAAATTATGTATTGAAATTATTGAGGCTGATGACGTCAGGGATGTGTCTAGCTCTTCCACACCGCTGCTTATTCAATAAATTTGTCAGTAAGCATATGTTGAGACCCTGCTTTAGTTCAGTTTTAATCTGTGGTGAATCGTTAAACTGTCATTGTCACTGTCACTGAATTGTCAAACGTCAATAACAACTGTCAAGTTACCAGTCCAAATCGAACTTAGCAACATAAAACGCATGTAAATAGTGATGAATTCTTGTACTCACGCCAATAAAGTACAATTCGGACCGCTATGTCATAGTTGTCAAGGCTGTGAAGGGCAAATGAAAGTCATTGCTTATTCTGTATACTTATATTAAATTAATTACATCATATTAAAATTAAAAAAAAAACCGAAAGCAATTCAGAAATCACGAAATGGTTTTCGATTTACAATACATTGCAAAAAATAGACAACCCCAATTAACTGCGAATCATTTAAAACTTTCGATGAAAACAATTTAATTGATTTGTTCTTCTCACTTTACGGAAAAATCTATGGCCTATTTTCGAAGTGCGTTTACGGTGAGCTGCGACTGCGATTTTGTGTAAAGCAAACGTCAGTTAAAATTGTATTAGTAAGTACGGCATTTAGTTTACAAGAACGAGCTATTAACTACCCGTCTGATTGTTAGTTACACGTCAAACCCCCGATCACAAGTGTGTCAAGGCGGCGGATGCGGCAATAATAATTGACAGTTGCAATAAATTTCAGCTACTATCGGAAAATGTACGTAGTGTAACAGTATACAGAACGATGCAGTACCCCAAATGTGGTATTGTCATGTAGCCATGAAAGTAGCATAATCAAAAAGCAATGTGAAGTTTGACCTACGTCTTAAGGTTTGAACCCTGATTGGCATTTCACATTTTTTAGGAATTAAGTAAGTAAAATCGTTTTTTAGGGTTCCGTACCTCAAAAGGAAAAACGGAACCCTTATAGGATCACTTTGTTGTCCGTCCGTCTGTCTGTCTGTCTGTCTGTCAAGCCCCATTTTCTCTGGAACGCGTGGAGGTAGCATGCTGAAATTAATATCAAATACTTAAGCTTGCGGTCCCTTGAAGCTGTCAAAAAATCAACCTTCCAAGTGAACGCAATCAAAAGATACAGTCATTAGAAAGGTGGTTTCCATACAAATCGCCGAACTGAGAAAACCTTAAGGGTACTTCCAGTTGTCCTAGAAACTTGAAATTTGGTATGAAGGTAGCTCTTATAGCACAACCACTCCAAAAAGTCTCAAAATCTTAAATTTTTATGTCTGTCTGTAGATTTCGCAGACCAATATAAGTTGACCCCACACTGCGTACATTTTGCTTAGGAGGAGGGCTCTGCTAACACTGGACTTCTTAAAACACTGGGGAAAAGCGTTAAAATCTTTCTACGGAACTCTTGTGCGCGAGTCCGACTCGCACTTGGCCGGTTTTTTTTTTATGTTTTCAGAGGCCCGAGTAGGTATGAATATTCGAAACCTGCGTAGCGTAACGTTATCGTATCGCAATCGAGAAACTTCATACAAAATTTTAGTTTGTTCCAAACGTCATACAATTTCGATTACGTTACGCAGGATTTGAATATTCGTACTCGAGCCTCTGTGTATCCTTGTTTCAGTGAGTAGCTATTTATTTAAAGTATCACAACAAAGAAAAACATTCAATACATTTCACCCGTCTAAGAGCGCACAAACAATACTTATTGTTTCTACTAAGTGCACCGTGCGCCAACCGCTATGCATTGCCAGGTGTCGTGTGATGGATATTACGAAATCCAGTAAATTACAATCGTTAAGAGAATGGATCCGAGGCACAATGCACGAAGGCCGAGCATCGGGGAACGGTCAATATCCAGGATTCGATTTTCAAATTCTTACGATGTTCTTATTGGGTTTGCTTGGGCAACTAGAAACTAGATGGCACCACAGTGACTTGATTAAACCGATATTGTATAGATGTCGCCTCTAACACGACGTGGTTTCGTAGAAGTGAGGCGGGGTGCGGCGAGGAAATGCTCAAGGTCGTTCGCTTATGGAAGCGCCTTAAGCGTAAAATTAACTGCAAGCTAACTTATGAAGCTTGGCGGTTAAGTCATTAAGTTAACTGCTTGTTATTTCTATTCTACATGGTCCAAAGGATATTGAGGCTAAGTGGTTATGAGATTATCTCACTTGTTACGCGAAATTCGTTAGAGCAAGTGGTTCTTGTTAGGGTCTTACATTTGCTTAGTTAGACCCAACAGTGACTACTGTTCAAAAATGTCTGGTGATCAATTATGTGCGGACTCCCATACACGTTTGATATCTCTAGTCTTAAAGTTTACTATGACAGAGTTTAAGTGTGTGAAAAAGTAGTAATAGAAAATAAGTAAATGCTATCGTCGCATGTTCATGAAGTTTGATCATTTAAAATTTTCGCATCGGGATAAATCTTAGTTACTTAATGGTCAGCTAATGAGCTTTGATAACTATACACGTAAGGTAATATGTTTTCGTTAAAGTTTTTATGACTTAATTATAAAATGTTAATCGATTGACCCTTGCCTAGATTTATTTTATTTACCTGCCTAATTAAATTTGACGTTAAAGTTCAGTAATTATTTAAATTGCCTTTAACATGTATGAGCAAGTTATTAGGACGAACAAGTTTACTTGGCTAGGATTAATTAAGTTTAAAAAAATATTTTATTAAATACCAAATTTATTACGAAATGCACGAATGAGATTCTGAGAGGAACATGAAGTACTTAGGTAGCAGATTAAATTACCCAACCAAAATAATTACAGGGTATTTAAACATAAAATTAATGACTTTAAATAATTATGTACTTACTTAGAACAATTTAACATTTACTGTTATGTATTATTATTTTTTTGTTTGTGCACACGGTTGATAACGTTTATCTTCAAAACAACTTGACATACATGGACGCCATTTTTTTCAATGAAAAACTAGTTTTACCGCGATGGTTTTAGCTAACCCGTAACCTGTTTATGAGTTATTTTGTGTGAGTACCTACCTATTACTAACGTACTTGGGTCAAGTAAGTTAAGACAGTAGGTATCGATAGGCACACACTTGTATCTTTGTGTCACATTTATGCACAACACTACATGTACCTGCCTATCATTGCGATTATCTCACAACGAAAACAGCATCCACCTTTAACAACATGTAATACAGTCAGCAGCAGAAGTAGCTAAGCAACCGAAGCGCTCACAATAATCTGCACAAGCTCTTATGTCTATAACAATAGAGCCGTGCTTAGATCATTGTGAGCGCTTCGGTTGCTTAGCAACTTTTGCTGCTGACTATACACCACGCAATGAATTGCGATACACTTAGCACAATTACTTCCACTTTTCACTTCAGTGACATTATACAAGTGCCACTTGTCAGTGTCAAGTGTCAAGCCATTGTGCGAATAGGAAGTTATGTCATTACGTACAAAGAGGCGCAATGGTGTTAGGTGAATTTATCTTTTTTGTTTGCGGAATAAATGAACATCTGCATCTGCTTATTGCAGAAGCCTCTGAGCGCCTACTTCGAAGTTCGTATCCGACCATCCCGCTCACACCAATATATAATATGAAAGCGAGAGGGACCGTCGGATACGAACTTTGAATTTCGGACTTCGGAGTAGGGGCTTACTTGCTAATCCTGCCGCTAAGCAGCAGTGCTTGCACTGTAGTGTTCCGGTGTGGAGAATAAGACAGCATTACAGACATTACACCGTAATTACGGGCATAAGAGGCATTTCATCTTAGCTTTTTACCAAAAACCCCCGAGGGTGCGGGTGTATATGGGCAATACTGATTAATTTATTGAATCAGGCGTTACTTTGCGGAGGTCCATATTTATGAACTAAAAAACAATTACTTTGCTCACCCGCGACCACTAATGACAAATAGTTATATCTGTGCGGCAAATGTATGTTTCCATGCAACACCTCCACCTCCACTGCTACACGAATCAACACATGCCACACAGACCCAACTATCACCACCACCACTATACTAAACGCTGACGCGTTTCGGCACTCTCCACGAGGCCATTTACGAACTACTGGGGGTATTTCGGATGTTGGTGACTTGCATTCATTACGTTCTATTCAGCAAAAGGTCCATGACAATGATTTGGTAATTTCTAAGGCCGATAAGGGCAATTGTATTGTTGTTTTAGAAAGGGGTCAATATAATGATAAAGTAAATGACATCATTCAAGGAGAGGGTTTTTTGAATTTACGTAGGGATCCCACCGCCGCGTTTCATAAAGACCTAAAAAACCTTCTGAAAAATTCTGCATTTACCTTTGACACCGAACAAAAGAGGAGCAATGTGATTCCTATGAATCCGCAGGCACCAATTTTATATGGTTTACCTAAAATTCACAAGGATGGTGTTCCTGTTCGCCCTGTTGTTTCATACGTGAGTGCTCCAGCGTATAAAGTAGCGAGGAAGTTAAATAGCATTGTTCGGGAAAAATCTTCTTTTAAGCCAATATATAGTTTAAAGACGAGTTCAGATTTAGTAAATAAAATTAAAGACATTAATATACCGCCAAACTCAACATTACTTTCTTTAGATGTGGATAGTTTGTTTACCAACGTACCATATAGTGAAACCTTAAATATTCTTAGATGTCACTTAGAAAGGAAGCGTTTACATCCGGGGGAGGTTTGTGAGTTAATAGAATTAGTAACTTTATGCATGAAACAAAATTATTTCAGATTTAATGGTCAATATTATTTGCAGAGTGATGGTTTAGCAATGGGGTCACCTCTTAGTCCTTTAATGGCTGACGTTTTTATGGATAACTTTGAAAAACAATATATAGTGGGGAACAGCAATTTAGTATATTATTATAGGTATGTTGATGATTTAATTTTATGTTGGAAGGGGAGTATGAGGCAGCTAGATTTGTTTATTAGTGCTCTCAATAACAAACATCCAAAAATAAAGTTCAAACGAGAATTAGAGGAAAATCGTTCATTAAATTTTCTGGATTTAACTATTACAAGAGTAAATAATAGGCACCAGTTTCAAATTTACCGTAAGCCTACGTACACAGATACTGTCATACCTGCAAATTCTACTCACCCATGGCAGCATAAACTGGCTGCTTTCCATTGTTATGTACATAGACTACTAACTGTACCTCTTTCGAAAGAGCATTATGATTCTGAGTTACATACTATATATCAGATAGCAACAACAAATGGTTATAGTACAGCAATGGTTAATAGTCTGGTTCAAAAGAAGCAGGGACGGATAGTGAATAGCATGCTTTACTCTGCGTTGCCATCTCAGCCTACTAACAAATTTAGATCTAGTATTACTTATGTTGGCCGGTTGTCTGACAAGATTTATAATATTTTAAAGTCAAATAACATCAATGTTGCCTTTAAGACTACTAATTCTTTACGTTCTAGACTTTGTAATAACAAAGAAAAGGTGGATAAAGGGAACAGGTCGGGCGTATATAAACTCACTTGTGGCGACTGTAGTCAAGTATACATTGGACAAACCGGTCGAAGCTTTGATACTAGATTTAAAGAGCATGTCTCGTCATATAGGCATGATCATCCAGAGAAATCAAACTTTGCCAAGCATTTATTAGAAACGAATCATTCGTTGTTAGACTCAGATACGTACGAAATTTTACATTATTGTGATAAGGGTTTGCGGCTATCGGTTTTAGAACAATTGGAAATAATTAGGTACAACAACATGGGGTCTATTATTAATGAACAAGTTAATTTGGTTTCTTCGCCTTTGTTACGACTTGGTTCTAATTTTAATAATGTGTCATAGTAATAATGAGAACATGACTTCTCTTTTTACCGTACTCGGTTAAAAATAACGGGGTACCTGGCGTAGATTAAAAATAAAAATAAAAAGGGTAGTTTGGAATTCATTTCTTAAAAAAAGGGTAGTTTAGGACTTACATAAAAGGGTAGTTTGGAATTTATAAAATATTAGTGGGTACGTTGGTTTTGTCATTAACTAAGTTGAGTACATGGTTTACATATGTCAGTAGTGGAAGTGGTGGCATGTTGAGCGGTTGTTGTTGTGCTTCGTAAATGGCCTCGTGGAGAGTGCCGAAACGCGTCAGCGTTTAGTATAGTGGTGGTGGTGATAGTTGGGTCTGTGTGGCATGTGTTGATTCGTGTAGCAGTGGAGGTGGAGGTGTTGCATGGAAACATACATTTGCCGCACAGATATAACTATTTGTCATTAGTGGTCGCGGGTGAGCAAAGTAATTGTTTTTTAGTTCATAATACTGATTACTTACCATCAGGTGACCCACTTGCTAGTTTGCCTTCTTTGTCATATAAAAAAATGAGGCTTAGAAGCTTCTTGTAAAAAAAGAAGTAAATGTTTGAATACCTGTTTGTCGACTAATATGGCAAATTAGAGTTTAAAAAGTAAGGGCTTAGATGCAACAGCACAAATAAAAAAAATCGTAACCTACGACTTAATAATGTACATTATAAAACAAAATTACTAAGTAAGATTAACTACCTACAAAATATCGCAAAAATTATCGGCACATGCGACATAATAATGGCTGGTTACACTCTGGTAATAATATTTCAAAATCTGATATTTAAATATACTATTTATCTTAATGACATAAAAACGGATCACTCACGTATAAGCCGACTTTAGCCCGACATGTTTCGGACTAATTCGTAGTCCTTCCGGCTTCCTTTAGGCGAGACACCGAATTACGAATTAGTCCGAAAAATGTCGGGCTAAACTCGACTTATATACGTGAGTGATCCGTTTTTATTCCATTATGATTGAGTCTCACAGTAGTTTCATGTTAAAAGCACTATATATCTTTTGATTCTTAACACTTTTGGCTTCGACAGCACTTTGAAATGAGATGAGATGATGTTACACGTATGGCGTTACTCAAGGAAATTGGAATAGGTCAATGGCCTGTTTTACAAAGTATTGTGTCTTAAGTTCAAGTAAGTAATTAGGTAGGTACCTACTTTTGACGAACTCTCTGTGCTACAGAGTAACCTTAAATCTTGACAACTGTTCTGTTCTTATTAGAAAAGTATACAATGATGGGTAAAATCAAAGCCGTGAATCGAATTTCTTTTTTCAATAAATTTACGTCAATAATAATTATTGATTAAATAGCTGACCCGGCGAACTTTGTTCCGCCTTAGACGCCATAAATGAGCAGATTTTTGATTTTATTAAGTTAATAAATTTTCTAATTTTCCGCGCAATTTCCTTAATTTTTTCTTTCATAAGAACCTTCTCCTGATAATAACGAACAGAACAAAAAAAAGAATTAGCGAAATCGGTCCAGCCGTTCAGGCGTGATGCCGTGACCAAGGGAAATAGGGATTCATTTTTATATATATAGATTATTACTAATTCCAATGTAGGTACCTATCCCCAATTTGTCAAATAAATTAAAACATCCGTAAACAGATGGCACGTTTCAAAGAAAAAGCCTTAAGTTTTACTTAAAATTAGTCAATCAGGGAATCTCATTACCGATTCGACTAGCGAATGTGGTTATTAATCTATGTTGCAAAATGGCGACCGCGACCGGGCGACGCCGTGTCAAGAACTTGTGTTGCAACGCCCTGCAACCGTCCTGCCAGGGCTGCGCCGGCACCCCGGACTGATATAATCGCGCACAGGTTGGCACTATCAGAGGCCCGAGCACGAATATCCGAGTCCTGCGTAACGTAACGTTATCGTATCGAAATGACATCGAGAAGCTTCATTTTATCAATATCACTATTATGTAGTGTGACGAGATAACAGCCACTCTCCATCGGAACTATAATAGCTCACCCGGACCGAGAGATGGAGTTTTACATCAATTCATTATTGCTTCAATAGAGTAGGTACCTTTTACTTATATTAAAAAAAAAACTTTTATCTATGCTTTAAATAATTACAAGTATATCTGCATTGGTTTTGTTACATCTGTTTAAAGACACTCAAATCCATCAATTTAAACGGCACTTCCTCTCTACCTCTGGTCGAACATTGTTTGAATTTTTAGAAAAAAAAAACGACGAAACTAAAAAAGCTAATTATAAAAAAGTTTATTTATTTCCTAGAGTCTGACCAACCAGTCGTGTCACTAGCATTCGTAGCTGGGGAAGTACACCCATCTCTTTTTTACGCTTATCACTTTTCAGCATAAGAAAGAGATAGTTATAATATTTAGCTAGAGTTGCCCATTAACTGCGAATGGAGTGGTAACCCTACGCTCATTTCCTAAAACAGTGCTAAGATCTGAAGACGAACCGAGGCATTTCCATACTAGATCCTTGTCGTTTTAATCAACTAATTCATACCTTGTTTGCTTTGATGGAGTTGAATAATATTATTATGCGATTTACTAACTAAATTCAATGTGCCTTAGAAACAGGAAAACAAAGTTTTAAAACACGATAAATCTAGCTATTTCAGGTCCTGATACTAAATACTAATATTGTCTTTAAAAACCTTGTTAGTATTACGTATTATGTAATTTTTACATTGACTTATGGACTTTGGGTTAGCGTTTAAAAATGTCCGAACCAAAAGACCAAAAGACCACACTCCAAAAAAGACCACTAGGGTAGTGGAACCAAAAGATGAACAACCCCTATTAGTTGAAAAATCGTCCGAAATATCGAAATATTAAGATTATTTCACAACACACATAGCTGAAAGTTTTTTTTTCTTAAGCATGATCACTTAGCCTATGCGTCTATTTTAAATCACTGGCTTTTAGGCGTCAAGCACGGCTGTAATCGGTCGTTGATTTCATGCTCCACGCTGAAGACGCCATTACTATGGGAGTCTAGTTAAGATAGTACATTCAACATTTTAGCTTAAACTTATTTTTTGAAAAAGTTATGGTACTTTGCAATAAAATTCTTATCGAAGGCAAATGATGGTTATTCTATTCTTCATCTTATTTATACAAAACTATACTTTTGTAAGTAATTATTGAGATATTTGATGTTCAAGTAATGGTTTCAATATTTAACTGGAAACCCAATACTTGAACGGTGTTCATGTTCTAGCTACTGAGCAATTTCTTTCAATGCTTAAAATTAAATACGTTTCGTGTGATACACGAAAACTTTGTCACATTAATTAATCCTTCATTAATTAGTGATTTACTTACCAAAAGTTGAACACGAATATTGTTAATTAAATCTGTTATTTGAGGATTTCTTTTAGTATGAGAATTAACACCATTCAACTTAGAGTTTGATGTCCAGAACTTGAACTAGTAAGTTTATTAGTTCAGCTTTTGGTTATTGAAACTAATAAATGAACAATTGCATAAGATTCCTAGTTCATTTAAAGGTTAATATGCCTAAAACATGAACCAATGTTTTTAATGTATTTCTCTATTACTTTGTGCTAATAATTAATGAATCTTCAATACTTGTTTTACAATGGGTATTTTTGCTTAAACACCAGTATTTTTATTTTATACTAATGGTTGTGATAAAATAAATATTAAAGTAATTAATATATGGTGTTTCAACATATTCTTTTAAATATTGTTTTAAATATAAAAACACTTGATGGTCAAATATCACTAAAAAACACTAAGTATATTGCATGCAATTTAGATGGGTAACCATTTTCCAATTAAAATGATTACGTTAACATTATTAGTTCAACTATTGCGTTCAAACGTTCATAATTAGGGCACACGTGTTCAATTATTGGAGTAAACGGCCTATTTTGTGATTCAATCATTTTTTATAAAATGCTGTGCAATAATATTTAACTTTAGTATGTACTAGTGCATTCTAGAACATATAAGAATATGTAAAAAAAAAATTTGCCATCCAAAAGTACTTCACGTCATAAAGAACGAGCCGTCCAAATTTGCTATAGTCGCTTAATTGTTCATCTATTGGTTCCTCTACCGAGCGTCAAACCAATAGTTTTAATTTGGTTGAACGACAGCGCTGACGTATGGCTGTCATCGAAAAATACCGTATTGCACTGGGACACGTTTTTCGCGAACTTAGACCCAAAGTCCATGGTGTCCAAAATCAACGAATTTTTATCAAAATGTAAAATTTTTGTACGTCTTCTAATTTTCTATAGTAACGGAAAAGAAAGAGAGCACAGACAGTAAACATCAATTTGCAACACTAGAGACTATTTAATATTTATGATCCAATTAATCTTACACATAATTTCCACAGTGAGTAAGGAATTTTCCCCTAACGTAATAAAGTGACGTTAAAAGTTCTAAAGTCTAGATCATTACTTAGTAATCCACTTTCCCGCAGCGAGAAAAAGCAGACTCGGAAGGAGCGCACACGCAGCGTTGAGTGACTTCTGTTTTACGACTTAATTGCTTATTGATCATCTAGTGCAATTTTCGACATAAAAAAATGTCTCTATGGCGTTCGCTTTAACGTCGAAATTACCTACTATGGGCAAATCGGCAGCGCTGCTAGTGGCATATTTTATCGTGACGTATTTTGGTCGTTACACTACACTTGATGCTCTGAGCGCCTAGTGTAATCATCATCACCAGTCTTTTTTACGTCTCACTGCTGAGCACAGGCCTCCTCTCAGTTCCCACGCGATCCCAGTGCAGATTGGGAACTTCACACACATCATTGTATTGCTTGCAAGGAGCGTGCAGGTTTCCTCACGATGTTTTGCTTCACCGAAAAGCTTATGATAAATTACAAATGTAATTCCGCAAATAAACTAAGAGGTGCGAGCTGGGGCTTGAACCCAAGACCCTCTGCTTGCTTGCTATAAATTATATCGCAACACTAATACACGAGCATTGTCTACAGTTATATTACATCAAGTCTGTCTGTCTAGTGTCAGACATTGGACAAATAGATCTACATTGCGAGGCATTAGGCACGAGACATTACAAGAACTATTTGTATAATTAATGGGTTTAGGTTTAATGATTTCGACACGATTTCTGATCATATAAGCTTCTGTTTGAGCAGTTTCATTATTTCTATACCTATAAAACATAGTACCCTGACTGACAGACAACGCACAGCCTAAACCACTGGACCCGGAGACTTGAAATTTGGCAAACACACACCATGAGTATCCTACAGGTGCACTAAGAAGGGATTTTTCTTAATTCCCACGGAATGGGGAGCTAGAAAGTTTTTAAATATTTCACGGGGACGCCACGAAGCATAAGCTAGTATTTTAATAAAATAAATAATAAGTACCTGCCTACAATATAACACTCGTATGGCCTAGTGGTTAGAGATCCTGACTACTAAGCTTGAGGTTCCGGATTCGATCCCCGGTCGGGGCAGACGTCTGTATGATGAATACGAATGTTTGTTCTCGAGTCTTGGATATTTAATATGTATTTATGAATAATATTTATCTATAATATAAGTATGTTTATCCGTTGTCTAGTACCCATAACACAAGCTCTGGTTAATTTGGGACTAGGTATTCATTTATTTATGTTATTATTTATGCTATTTAACTGCCCATTTGCCATAGCTCCAGAGGGATTGCAGATCGCTTGCCAACAGGGCTGAGATGAAATTTTATGCCACTTGTACTTGTGATTTCATTAGCTGTCTTAGTATCTACAACAGTATCTAGAACACAGCGCAAGCACTGCTGCTTAGCAGTTCGTGTTGCCTCTTTCGTTTTTCTCCTGAGCAACAAAGATGGAACGACAAATATTTGGCAAATAACCAAGAAGCAAGCTAACATTAATTACATTGACATGAAGTCATACTTCCAGTAAGGCTGCGCCTGGGCATGATTTGTTGTTTTTTAGTTTAGATTAAGGCTATTCATAGGTGATTACTCAGAGGTCGTCGCCATAAAAGCTTTGTTCAGTATTGATTGCAATTGTAGAATATCCTAATAAGGTTTGTTGATGTTCAATGATTCCGATTCAAGGTAAATTTAGGACAAATTCTAGTGCCATCTGTGATTACAGGTTAAACATGCAAAAAAGTTTGGTGTAGAAACGCTTGACGCGTGGGAGCCTGACGCTCTAATTTGTACAAAATAATAAATGAAAATTAAGCATAAAAAAAATACGGTTTGGTCACTGAACTATATCGGGAAACCAGTTGGTAGTGAAAGAAGGGCTGAGGGTCGAGCTCGACTTTTCGAAACCTGCGTCACGTTAAAACGTATAGAGTAACCGTTATCGAGTTTATATGACGTTTGGAACAGCGCCCGCCCGTGAGCGTATTTGGAACTCAAATTTAGTATGAGGTTTCTCGATCTCGATGCGATAACCGTAACGTTACGCAGCATTCGTAAAGTCGTGCGTTAAGTTTTCGAATCCTGCGTGACGTAATCGAGTAGTGACGTTAACGAGAAATTTGTATGACGTTTTTGAATAGCGCCCGCCCGTGAGCGTGTAAAGAACTAATATTTAGTATGAAGTTTCTCGAATTCGATACGATAGCGTTACGTTACGCAGGATTCGAATATTCGTACTCGGCCCTCTTTGACTTGCTCTTTCACGCAAAAACTACTGGACGGATATTGATGAAACCTCACAGAAAGACAGCCTATCCCTCAGAATAACACATAAGCCTCTTATTCGTGTTTCTTTTTTGTTTTTTATACGACGAGGAAGGCAAACGAGTGGGTCACCTTATGGTAGGTAAGTGATCACCACTGCACTGGAATTCGAAATTCAATCCGAAACGTACACAGTCGCGGGTACATCTAAGTGTTTCATAAATGTTCACGCATTGTAGTACAAGGAAACAGAAGAATAAGATGCAATCTTGCGCCGATTATCATGTGGCAATTTTCACATGATCTTGACCGTATTCGCATTGTTGCTCGCGCTAGAACAATACTTTGTTAAACGAGATAGCTGTGTTTATATTCACATTAAATAATTTTTGTGAATAAACTACAGAAGCCTTCAAGGGCGAACTGCTTTAGAAAATGGTTTTCGAATAACCTTATTCGGACAGGAGAATTACTCGCAATCCCTACCAATAATTATACGTGTGAAAGTCTGAGGCCCGAGTACGAATATTCGAATCCTGCTTAACGTAAAGTTATCGTATCTAAATCGAGAAACTTCATACCTACTAAATTTTTGTTCCAAATACGGTCACGAGCGGGCGCTGTTCCAAACGTCATACAAATTTCCCGATAACGCTACTATTCGATTACGTTACACAGGATTCGAATATTCGCACTCGGGCCTCTATAAGTTTGTCGGTTTGTAATTCGATCACGCTTAAACGGCGTAAGCTACTTTTTAACCCGAAAAATTGCATAGTTCCCGTAGAACAGGGATAACTAACTTTTGCGGGTGGTAGGACCTTGTGCAAAGTCCGTCCGGATCGCTACCACCATCTTACTCGCTAATCCTGCCGCTAAGCAGCAGTGCTTGCACTGTTGTGTTCCGGTGTGGAGAGTAAGACAGCCGGTATAATTACGGGCACAAGAGGCATTTCATCTTAGCTCTCTAGGTTGGCAACGCATCTGTAAACTCTCCGGGGTTGCGGGTGTCTATGGGCAGTGGTGATAACTTACCATCAGGTGACCCACTTGCTCGTATGCCTTCCTCGTCGTATAAAAAAATATACGCTAAATTATACGCTAACAAAGTTGCGGGAAACACCTAATACAAAATATAAATCGTCATTTGAACACGACTCACGGCAATGCTGTTTATTTTATGAGCACAAATTGAATTATGACACTTATATCTTTCTTATCATACATTATTTTGGGCTAAGTAATTAAGTTTCATAACGCCGTCGGGCAATTAATTAAACCTGCCCAAAAAAGCAGTCCTTAATGCCACCGTTTCATAATTATTTAAAATCGATAACTTTTATGGGATGTTTTACATGTTCTGTGGTTGAATTGCGGTGTGACATACGGCTGGGTAAAGCGTCGAATAGTTCGTCGCCATAAAGCAGACAGACGGGAGGCGCCTTTGGCTTATCTATGCAATACAATTTTACTGCCACTTTTTGAGGGGGACGAGGAACACACACGTACCTACAGAACACGTTTACACTCATGTCAAAAATTGTTACGTTCCTAAAAAATCACACTAAACAGAACTGCCACACAAATGTTAAAAACACGCGCATAGTCAACAGACTCCGTGCATTTTGCACAGACTTAAAGTTAGAATTTAGGCAGAGGGGAAATCGCGCGTTAACATTTCCATTCCTATCCTGCTCTAAGTTCGTCGCACTAATTTGGTTTTGATTAGATCTGGATAGGAAGGTAAATGATATTGGCACTGAGTTTAAAAGTTTTCTTTATGTATTCGTCAAACTTTCTACCCGTGTATCACGAACATTAGCTCAGTGCCCTAAGCACGACTTGGCGAATCCTGCGTCACGTAAAATCGAATAGTAAACTATAACGAGTTTGTATGACGTTTGGAACAGCGCCCGCCCGTGAGCGTATTTGGAACTAAAATTTAGTATGAGATTTCTCGATCTCGATACGATAACCATAACGTAACGCAGGATTCGATAAGTCGTGCTTGGGGCACAGATAACTATGTCAATTGCTTTTTACTGCTCTGGCTTATTTCGTTTTTAATTAAATGGTTTCATCAGAGTACTTACTATAAGGTTCAGAAGCCCTGTTATTATTTACGACAGCTCTCGAAGTAAAAAAGGTTTAATTAGTTCATACTGTATGACTTTATAGCCGATAAAATTTACAATCTAAATACTTAAATAATAAACCATGTTTCGATGAAATCACTTAGTACTAAAAGCTTTTGTTATTCAATTATATTTTATTTGAAATTGTTATCAGAAAATTGTGGTTTTCAAAGTGTGTCAAGTTATTTTTTTTTAAGTTGAGCTAATTAGATCGAGGGCATAATGCAATAATGGACTATTATTTTAGCTTCCTCTTCGACTATACAATGACAAAGTAAAGCTTGACGTGTATTATTGTATACTGTGTGTAACTGTGTGTCTGTCTGTGGCATTGTAGCTCCTAAATTTATTTAACGCTAGTTTTAGTATCAGTAAATCCGTTATTAAGACATTAAACCTTGAGATGAAAATGTCGGGAGTTTATTCAACTTTTCTAAGTTGGTTTGGTCATTTCTCAATGTATTTTTTTTTTCAGGCCGCCAGTGCCCTCTTTACACTCGACGCAGCGCGTGGCGAAGCGCTCTCGCGCCGGCTGGCCCGAGGCGAGCGTCGCCGGCGCCGGTGCCGCGCCGCGCTGGCCATACTAGCGCTGCTGATGCTACTAGCGGCGGTTGGCGCAGTCGAGTTGCTACTGTCTCGTGGACAGAGGATGTTTGGCGCTGTGTTGCGATAGTGTAAGTATTTTACTTTAACAAACTTAGATGGTACTTGCGCTACGCTGGTCATACTAGCGCTGCTGATGCTACTAGCGGCGGTCAGCGCAGTCGAGTTGCTACTGTCTCGTGGACAGAGGATGTTTGGCGCTGTGTTGCGATAGTGTAAGTATTTTACGTTAACAAACTTAGATGGTACTTGCGCTACGCTGGCCATACTAGCGCTGCTGATGCTACTAGCGGTGGTTGGCGCAGTCGAGCTGCTACTGTCTCGGAGACAGAGGATGTTTGGCGCTGTGTTGCGATAGTGTAAGTATTTTACTTTAACAAACTTAGATGGTACTTGCGCTACGCTGGCCATACTAGCGCTGCTGATGCTACTAGCGGCGGTTGGCGCAGTCGAGCTGCTACTGTCTCGTGGACAGAGGATGTTTGGCGCTGTGTTGCGATAGTATAAGTATTTTACTTTAACAAACTTAGATGGTACTTGCGCTACGCTGGCCATACTAGCGCTGCTGATGCTACTAGCGGTGGTTGGCGCAGTCGAGCTGCTACTGTCTCGTGGACAGAGGATGTTTGGCGCTGTGTTGCGATAGTGTAAGTATTTTACTTTAACAAACTGAGATAGTACTTGCGCTACGCTGGCCATACTAGAGCTGCTGATGCTACTAGCGGCGGTCAGCGCAGTCGAGCTGCTACTGTCTCGTGGACAGAGGATGTTTGGCGCTGTGTTGCGATAGTGTAAGTATTTTACTTTAACAAACTTAGATAGTACTTGCGCTACGCTGGCCATACTAGCGCTGCTGATGCTACTAGCGGCGGTCAGCGCAGTCGAGCTGCTACTCTCTCGGGGACAGATGATGTTTGGCGCTGTGTTGCGATAGTGTAAATATTTTACTTTAACAAACTTAGATGGTACTTGCGCTACGCTGGCCATACTAGCGCTGCTGATGCTACTAGCGGCGGTCAGCGCAGTCGAGCTGCTACTGTCTCGGGGACAGATGATGTTTGGCGCTGTGTTGCGATAGTGTAAGTATTTTACTTTAACAAACTTAGATGGTACTTGCGCTACGCTGGCCATACTAGCGCTGCTGATGCTACTAGCGGCGGTCAGCGCAGTCGAGCTGCTACTGTCTCGGGGACAGATGATGTTTGGCACTGTGTTGAGATAGTGTAAGTATTTTACTTTAACAAACTTAGATGGTACTTGCGCTACGCTGGCCATACTAGCGCTGCTGATGCTACTAGCGGCGGTCAGCGCAGTCGAGCTGCTACTGTCTCGGGGACAGATGATGTTTGGCACTGTGTTGCGATAGTGTAAGTATTTTACTTTAACAAACTTAGATGGTACTTGCGCTACGCTGGCCATACTAGCGCTGCTGATGCTACTAGCGGCGGTTGGCGCAGTCGAGCTGCTACTGTCTCGGGGACAGAGGATGTTTGGCGCTGTGTTGCGATAGTGTAAGTATTTTCCGCTAACAAACGTAGACAGCAGGTGCGCTGAGTTGGCCATACTAGCGCTGCTGATCTGATGCTACTAGCGGCGATCGGTGGTTTCCAACTGCTGCTACCACGATGACAGAAAACAAAAGTTGCTGGCGATTGCTTCACCGAGTCGTTAATGCCTAGCACTGGTTCTGTTAAGGTAGCATTTGGGGCACTAACTAACTCTTACATTTAGTTAAACTAACTACATTATGTGTCAAAGGAACACGAAATAAACGTTATTTTTAACTGCTAACACTACAAACATCTACACAGTGATTTTTCGTATCTATAATGTTTTTAATAATAGTGCATTCTACAATTCTTCTTGTTATGCTTTTTCAGGATACCTGTAATGTTGAAGACGAGGGGTGAAAACGTCTTAGCGACTTTAGCAAATAAACTCAAAAGAGCCAAGTTTTACTTACCTACCTTTCTAAATTTCTAAAAATTTAGGTAAAATGAAAATTGAAAAACTTATTGTGCTATTCCGAATTTTGTATTTTTTCGATGTTTGCTTAAAACAGTTCGTATGATTAAAATTAGGGTCTTGATGTATGTTTCTATAAAAGGTTATAATTGGGCCAATAAAATAAAAGAAAACTTGACAAAATTAAAATAAAATTTCTGACTAGATTTAAGACTTTTCTTGTTGTAAAAAACCTTAAACAGCTATTGATTCAGATTCCACTATCGAATTGAACTATTTAGTTTTATACTACCTATTTACTTAAACACGATTATTTTTTATGCTGATATTAAAGCAACATTCATGAATAAAAATGATCAAGTTACTCACTTAAATATTGCTCTTATAATCTATAGCAAGCAATAAAAAACCACTCTTTTTGGTCAGTTTAATCTCAAAGGTTAAACTTTAGATTTTGGATTCGTCTAGTGTAAGTGTAGATTTAAGTTTAGTATTTTATAAATATTGTTTGTATAAATTGTTCTGTAAGTTATTTGTTCCTTACTTTTCTATTTAATTTGATAGTGGAATACAGTCTCCCTACTACGAGTGTAATATTTTATACCTACATAATGTAATGTTTTGTTTACATAATTAAGGTTCAGACTTTTCTTCACACGCTAAGACGAAAGTGAGCTGTGGAATCGACGTTGACATTAAAAATCAACTCTTATTCATACTCATTCATTGTATTAATCCGGAAATTCATAATCATCCTGAGTAAATCTCTAAGCAATGAAAGCCCAATTCTAATTAAAATTAAAACTATTGCAAACTAAATATTTGCATATTTTAATGTACTTACAGAATTATTTATCATGAATCCGATAGTACAATAATAATAATAAACATGGTTGTGACAGTTATTATTTTTACAGTGAAATAAACGGATCACTCACGCATATAATCAGTAGTCCTTCCTCTGGGATCGCTCGACAGCGAGACGCACAATGCGTACCAAGGATCTCCCCTGCAACTACTAATTATGTTAAAATGACATTATTTTTATTTATAATGTAATGAAATTTTGGAATTAATTCGCTGAGCATAAGCATGAGTAACAAATTAATTTTAATGTTGGTGTCGATTCCACAGCTTACTTTCGTCTTAGCGTGCTATGAAATGTCTGAACTCCTCGTTATAATATACCATGTATATAATTATACATAATATATACAGCTTAAATGTGTTTTATGTGATTTATTAATTTAAAAGACGTTGTTCAACCCAGTGAATTAGTTGCACGATATTACGCAATTTAAATAAATATCCACCTTTTGTAAAAACTGGTGCCATAAAAAAAGATCTATTTGTCATTTGAATTGTTTAATAATTTGATAAATATTTATATGTTTCAGAATATAGTCTATTAGGTATTATCCTGGCAAGAAAATTGAACTATGCCATACTAAGAATAACTTAAACTTAGAAAAATAAACAATGACGACTCATTTATATGATGTAAACATTAAAATTTGCTCAACCTGTATAAAATAAAACATAACATATTAATCAAACTAAGTAAGTACATATTTTTCAACATTCAGTCAAGTACTTAATTATGTGGGTATAGTGTAACCCTTAAATATCAAACTTACGTATACTTGTAAACGTCGTGTACCTTTATATTTAAGTTGGTTTATAGTATGTACATATACACATTTATATCTCTTTGCAATTTTATGAGGATATATACCTACATCTGACTATATCTAAAACAGTAACGATTATTTTGATATAATATTTTTCTGATGGTTTATCTAAGTTGCCATGAATATTGTTCATTGTAGTTAAGTAAAAACATTACATAAATTCCCAAATACGATTATAATTATAATAATTGGTGTATCAACAAAGCAACGTGTGATTTGGGTAAATGCCGATTTAGTAAAGTGTAAAAATGTAAGCCAATGTTATGATAATTTAGTTTTATCTCATTCGTATTATTTAGTCCGATGGTTGATTTGAAATTTCGACAATTGAACAATTTGAATTGTGTCCCAATAAACTTACTTAAAATAAAAGCAATTAGTTTTCCTGGCCAGTACCTAGGTCTCCTTTTCGACGCTAAGACAAATGTCAAAGCACTTATTCATAATCATAATACTTATACTTACGCCGAACCGTATTCTTGCAAGAACCCAAAAGCCTTTCTTATGACCCATATATCAGTAGTCGGCGTCGAAAAGGTTATATGTAGGTCGGTACCATTTACGTGATGGTCGGTACCATCACGTAAATTTTATAACTACATTATTTATAATGTATGCATGGAGATTTTTTATACTTATATAATTATTTGCTCTAGTGTGAAAAGGTTTGAAAAACATGTTATGAACTGAATGGAGTAGTATTTAATTTTTATTTTGGAGGTGGTTGAAGTGGTTGGTATTTTGTGATTAAAATATATGCTTATAGCGGCAAAAATGTGGCCCTCATATCTATGTATATGTATATGCAGATATAGGTAATTTTGTATATATGCTGGACAAAATTTTGCGCCGCTGAGTATACTTTTTATGTTAAGTTACCTAAATTGTGATGCGCGTATTTTATATGTAAGTACCTATAAATTTATTATTTTTGCACTTCATTAAAAGTGTGTTGCACCTAGTGTTTTGTGTTGAATAAAACATGTATAATCGATTGCCTATTAAATTTATCCTTTATTTTAAAATAGCAATTGCAAAAATACAATTGTATTATTATTTTAATAAAATAAATGCGATTCGATACAAAAGTCAAGCTAATATTTTTTTTTCTTTTAAAATAATTGTATTGATAAATTCAATTCACAACTTACAAACTAAAATCACCTACATGCGTAGGTACCTAGAGTAAAGCGTGTTAATTCAATTTTGAACATGTACACGACTAAAGGCAATGAAAACCGTTCCTTTTCAAGAAGTCTACAAGGATGTGTTGTTTCAATGATCAACACGTTAATTCCAATAATTTACACCCTTCTTGTCACCTTTATTGCTACGCATCAAGATCGAAGGTGTCAACTATTGAGACAGCGTCGGTGGCACACAGGGACTACGTTATTTTTTGAAACGATTGGATTATTTTCACTGACCACAACGTCGGATCTTACTAGCAAAAAATCTTGCTGCGCATTACATCACATTGCAAGCTTTCTGATTTTTTTATTTTTATTAATCAGCCGCAATGACGTCATCCATTTTCTGGTCCATGTCTTCTACCGGTACCTCATCAACAACTTGACAGTTGAAAGCCAACGCTACAACCTGAAAGTGAAAAGTAAATATAAATTAGGTAGTTGTGCGATCCAACCAATAATATAAAAACCCTTCCGTTAACTGACTGAGTGACTGACAGACAACGCACAGCCGAAACTCTTGGCCCTAGAAGACTGAAATTTTGCATAGAGGTTGCCTTTGAGATGTAGACAAGCACTAAGGACGGATTTGTTGAAATTTCCACGGGATAGAGAATAAACGGGATTATATTTATGCAGGTACTAAGTCGCGAGCAAAAGCTAGTTGTTATTAAAATGTATGAATGTACGTGTGTGTGTTTTAATTGATTGACCTAGACTTTACTTTTTAATTTAAAAATACTAATTTATTGAATCAGGCGTTACTTTGCGGAGGTCCATATTTATGAACTAAAAAACAATTACTTTGCTCACCCGCGACCACTAATGACAAATAGTTATATCTGTGCGGCAAATGTATGTTTCCATGCAACACCTCCACCTCCACTGCTACACGAATCAACACATGCCACACAGACCCAACTATCACCACCACCACTATACTAAACGCTGACGCGTTTCGGCACTCTCCACGAGGCCATTTACGAAGCACAGTTGAGCGGTTGTTGTTGTGCTTCGTAAATGGCCTCGTGGAGAGTGCCGAAACGCGTCAGCGTTTAGTATAGTGGTGGTGGTGATAGTTGGGTCTGTGTGGCATGTGTTGATTCGTGTAGCAGTGGAGGTGGAGGTGTGCATGGAAACATACATTTGCCGCACAGATATAACTATTTGTCATTAGTGGTCGCGGGTGAGCAAAGTAATTGTTTTTTAGTTCTTAAAAATACTAGTCAACACACAATTATATCATCTTACGTTCCTACCTGTTTTATATGGTTAGACAAATTAAGCGATGGTATTAATTAAACGTAGACTTATTCTTATGTTATGTATGTATGTAAAGCAACAAACGTCCATTCTCAAAACCATTCTCGTTATTATATTAGTAGGACAAGCAAAAAAAAAAAAAATGCTGTAAGTACAAAAAAAAACGGTTCTTACTCTTACCTTAGGTGCAGTTTCAAGGTTGCTTCTAACTTTGGCAAGGTAGCGGTCGTAATAACCGCCGCCGTGCCCCAGCCGGCTGCCTGACTTGGAAAACGCCAGCCCTGGAGCGATGATCAGGTCCAGACCTCCTGGAAAAATGGAATAATTAAATAATTATGTTGGGTGTTAAGAGGATCGATCGAATCCGGAACACCACAATGCGCTCCAGAACTCGAATAGCCGATGTGGGAAAAAATGCCGCCAACCTTAAATGGGATTGGGCCGGACATGTCTGCCGGATGTACTCAGAAAGGTGGGCGCACTCAGCCACATGGCAAACAAAGTGGCGATAACAGCGTATACATTAGAGCCTTAAGTCTTATAGTAGCTTTACAAGGCCTTCAATAATAGTTTTAGCTGGCAATATGGAGATAATGGAACATATTAATCAACTAGCGATAATAAAGTGATTTAACAGAAATAAGAAAATATAAGCGCTTAAAGCTGTAAAGTGGTGCTATAAGCTACCACGTTACAGGTTGTTGTAGCAGCCATAGGCTGTTTTTAGCACTGAATGCTCTTTTGGAGTGCCTATTAACGCGTGTTAACGCTATGTTTCTATAGCAGTGTTATGGTTACCTTTTAGCGCTAATTGTCGCTTATTGTGTTAAATCAGCTAAAGAAAATCCTAAAGCTATTTAAAGCTATAACAGTCATTCTTATAACTCTCTATGACACAGTGATATAACGGAGTTATGGTACCCCGTTGAATCACTGTGTCGCTGTTTAAGCGTTTGAAGTGCTATAAAAGAAATTGAAGCTGGTTAAAATCGCTATTATACCGATATTTATGCTCCAAAGTGGTATTATAAAGTTATTGGAATGATTAAGAGTTACAGACGATAACGCCATTTTTGCTTACAAATTATAACCTAAAAATTACAGAAATATCGTGGAAATAGAGTTTAATTCATTGTTCAGTCTTTAAACACAAAAGATCTACTATCCTCAGTATGTACCCATTTACAACGGTATCCCGTTAAATAAACAAAATTAAAAAAAAAAGTGCACCATAGTATTTTATTTTTTAGGATTTATATTAAAACGAATAGATTTCTCAGGCGCTTGAAAACTGAGGTGTAAAATATAGTACATAATAACGGAAAACATACAACCGCAATACTATTTCACTTATCTACCTAAAACTATAGTTATTAACAATTATTACTCAACGTTTATAATCTTCAACCCGTCGCCATCATAATTTTAACACAGAACAGCACAGCATGCATGATTATTGACAACGTTTGTTTTGAGGTTAGAGATATTTCTGTAAAATTGCGTACAAAAAGAACGCAAAGAGTTTGTTTTCACTACTGTAATGTATTTAAAACGCTTTAAGTGATATAAGAAAACATCTTATAGGTTTCATAGAACCGTAGGCAAAATATACGGCTCTTGTGATCCTTTATTATCTCCTTTGGTAATAAACGTCTCTGCTGTAGCACTATTATATCATTTGTGTACGACTATTGGAGTTAATTCGAGCTACTAAAAAGCCTCTAAGCGCTAACGTTTTTGCCTAATTCGGACTATAAGAGAGTTATAGCGTGCTCTATCGCTTATTTTTAGGTCGTGCTGCAGCTGTAGGATTTCAATAGAACTAATAAGCGGCGGTTATAGAACTTGTTTTTATCGCCAAATGTTAGTTGGGGGGTACCGAACGACAGTCAGCGGGGGCGAGGCAGGCCCAGGCGGAGATGGCGGGACGACCTAGACTCCGAATTGTAGGATTAGCCAGTTGCGGCTCAGGATAGGGAGATGTAGAAAGGAGAGGTCTTTGTGGTGGACACAATTACAGACTAATAAAAAAATACAATGACCGTATAAATAATGATTTAGGTACATGGCCCGCGATAATTATTATTTCGATCGTCCTGCAGTATAAACAAGAATAATAGATGCATAGGTAAAGGAGCCAGCTAGACTATAGCCGCGAAGGTACAATTGTGTTGCAAGTCAAAAATTTCAATACATTTTTGGTATAATTCTGGCCTTCCTCTAAAACACCTGTAACTTTCTGGCCCCTCATGAAGAAAGTTTGCTCATTATTGCACTAGGGGCTCTGTATCATTCGACCCACCTGACTCCAAAGCGTCGTCCCTCGCCGCATCCTTCTTATGCTGCGCGATGCCGTGCCTCGTCACGTCCATCGCTGCTTCGTCACCAGTCTCCACGCGCAACATCTTCATATGCCCCCCCGCGTACTGCGGCACGAAGGCTGCCCCCTTCTTCTTGGCGTGTTCTAGAAGGGGGGCGGTATCAACTTCTTGGTCAGTGCTCATGTAGAGGGCGATTCGATTGGACGTTTTGTACCACGGGTGGTTTATTACCTGGAACATGTTTTTGATCACGACATGAAGCTTCAGGTCCTGGGCTCGATCCCCGGTCGGGGCAGATGTTCGTATGATGAATACGAATGTTTGTTCTCGGGTCGTGGATGTTTAATGTGTATATAAGTATGTACCAAGTATGTTTATCCGTTGTCTAGTACCCATAGTAACAGGCTTTGCCTAGTTTGGGACTAGGTCAATTGGTGTCAATTGTCCCATGATATTTATTTTATTTATTTGCCTGGCGCCATTTATAAACATCAGGATATGATCTTTGGAACATTTTGAAACAGGAACTGTGTCGCCGGCAGGGTGCGGACGAGCGTGCGGCTCATATCGCTGGCACTAATTTTAGTGCCACAAAATTGGCAACAAAAACAGAGTACCGAAATGCCCGTACTTAAATAAAATACGCTATATTAAGTCTATGCCTGGCGCTTCGTGTCTTTGCACAAAAATTCATTCGTACTGAGGGTCGAGCACGACTTTACGAATGCTGCGTAACGTTACGGCTATCGTATCGAGATCGAGAAACCTCATACTAAATTTTAGTTCCAAATACGCTCACAGGCGGGTGCTGTTCCAAACGTCATACAAACTCGACAACGTTTACTATTCGATTTTACGTTACGCAGCATTCGTAAAGCCGTGCTCGACCCTCAGTCGAGCCATTTGTTTCCTGATCCAAAGTAGAACGTTCTCACAGTAAGTGTCATAATGATTTTCCTTGTCAGGCAATGCGATGTCACCATAACATTTTCTACAAAAAGGTTCCACAGTGGATCACGATTCTGTTGCTTCGATAATACAAGTGGTTGCCAAGCCAAGTTGAGAAGATTTGATTTGGTGATGATAATAGTTAGGTAAGTAAGCACGTACCTAATTATAGTCCGAAATGGTTTACAGTTGTTTAGACATAAGCTTCAAATTAGATCTGGCCTCTAAAAGTAGGTAAATACGAGTACTTAGTGAGAGCAATAATAAAATTAGTTAATGAGAATATACATTACTTAGAAGTGTCTGTGGGCTATGGAAACCAAGCTGGATTTTTAGACTTCCTTTGAAAAAAAAAACCGGCCAAGTGCGAGTCGGACTCGCGCTCGAGGGTTCCGTAGAAAGATTTTAACGCTTTTCCCCAGTGTTTTAAGAAATACCAGTGTTAGCAGAGCCCTGTTCCTAAGCAAAATGTACGCAGTGTGGGGTCAACTTATATTGGTCTGGGAAATCTACAGACAGACATAAAAATTTAAGATTTTGAGGCTTTTTGGAGTGGTTGTGCTATAAGAGCTACCTTCATACCAAATATCAAGTTTCTAGGACATCTGGAAGTACCCTTTAGGATTTTGGAAATCGGCAATTTGTATGGTAATAGCCATTTTAATTACTGTATCTTTTGATTGCGTTGACTTAGAAGGTTGATTTTTTCACAGCTTCAAGGGACGGCAAGCTTGAGTATTTGGTATTAATTTCAGCATGCTACCTCTACGCGTTCCAGAGAAAAAGGGTCTTGACAGACAGATAGACAGACAGACAGACAGACGTACAACAAAGTGATCCTATAAGGGTTCCGTTTTTTCTTTTTGAGGTACGGAACCCAAAAAAACTGAACTAGGTACCATACTACCATACATTCCATTGACCTAGGATCTTGACATTTGGACAAAGCAAAGCCTCACAGCACAAAGTCAATACACAAACCCAAAAACGTTAGGAACGGCACACTCGGTGCGCGAGTCCGTCTCGCACTTGGCTGGTTTCATCTTATGAGATGACCGCTTTCTTCGTACAACAGCAAAAGTGGCTAAGCAACCAACGCGTTCACAATGATCTAAGCACGGCTCTATTGTTATAGACATAAGAGCTTGTGCAGATCATTGTGAGTGCTTCGGTTGCTAAGCAACCAACGCGTTCACAATGATCTAAGCTCGGCTCTATTGTCATAGACATAAGAGCTTGTGCAGATCATTGTGAGCGCTTCGGTTGCTAAGCAACCAACGCGTTCACAATGATCTAAGCACGGCTCTATTGTCATAGACATAAGAGCTTGTGTAGATCATTGTGAGCGCTTCGGTTGCTAAGCAACCAACGCGTTCACAATGATCTAAGCTCGGCTCTATTGTCATAGACATAAGAGCTTGTGCAGATCATTGTGAGCGCTTCGGTTGCTAAGCAACCAACGCGTTCACAATGATCTAAGCACGGCTCTATTGTCATAGACATAAGAGCTTGTGCAGATCATTGTCATAGACATAAGAGCTTGTGCAGATCATTGTGAGCGCTTCGGTTGCTAAGCAACCAACGCGTTCACAATGATCTAAGCACGGCTCTATTGTCATAGACATAAGAGCTTGTGCAGATCATTGTGAGCGCTTCGGTTGCTAAGCAACCAACGCGTTCACAATGATCTAAGCACGGCTCTATTGTTATAGACATAAGAGCTTGTGCAGATCATTGTGACCGCTTCGGTTGCTAAGCAACCAACGCGTTCACAATGATCTAAGCACGGCTCTATTGTTATAGACATAAGAGCTTGTGCAGATCATTGTGACCGCTTCGGTTGCTTAGCTACTTCTGCTACTGACTGTGCAAGAAAAACTCGGTCTCCATTCTCTAGTTTAGACAGACATACTTTCTCATAGACAACTCGTGACTGCCGCGTCTTCTCTTCAGCCGATAGAGCTGCTATCCTGGATGCGACTTCGTATCTGAGCAGCATCTTCGCAGGGTTCGGGGTCCCAGGAGCCATTGTTGGCTTAAAATAATAATTTTCAGTTAAACATTTTATTTTTAATACGAGGTTTTTGCCCACTGTGTTTTTGTTGGCCATTTATATTGTCATTCAATTTACTTATTCATACCAAATTTCAAGTTAATCCGATCACTATAAGTGAGTCAAATTTAACTCGCAAGATTTCACCTGTACGAGTACATACACACTTAGGTACAGACATAATAAACATTTTGCAAGTAAAAAAGCTTGTAAAAAATAAATATTTTTTAAACATTTTGTTAGATGGAGGTCAAAAGAAAGACTGTGTACATGACATTTTTCTTCAAAATTATTTAAATTAGGTACGATACATAATAGTCTTTTCACAATAATGGGGAAATTTTCTAAAAAGGTTTGCGAAGTAAGTTTAGTTTTAAATCGGGGTCCCTCTGAAAACCAGCGCCGTGGCCCCTGCTGCGGCACAATGCTGAGAGGGATCCTGTTCAACGTCTTTGTTTACTTTTTAATTGTTTTTTATTATACTTCTTGTGTACGTTGAATAAATATTTTTCTATTTCTATTTCTATTTTCTATAAGTGGAAGTCAAAATGAAAACTGTAAAATTAGCTTAGGTAAGTAATTAAGTATATAACTTTTCGCAAAATATATTGCATAAAATAATGCATGTCAAGCTAAAAGAAAAATAATGTGTGATCCCTATAAGTAAGGTTTAAATAGACGATTTTTGTTTATTGTGTGCTGCTCTGTAATTCGTTAATTTTCTGTTTCATATAAGTACTTAGTAAAGAATGTTATATAAATACTTGCTAAAATATTTTTTACTTATTGTAAGCAGATAGAGGATTAAAACCATAGTGCTAGTAATACTATATTCAGATACGTTTTCGTATGAGTTATACCGAATGATTTCATAAGATATTTAGATAATTGCGAATTTGTTGCGTTGTAAATCTCAGACGACTGATAAAAATTATTTAAATCCGGTTTTTAAGATAAAACTTTACTCTCACTCGTACTTCCCCTACAGTTTTAAGGTTAGTAACCTCTACATTTAACAAAAGCTTACAGAATACTTCAACTGGATTATAAGTACTATAAGTTTATTGAAAACATCATTTTCACTTACCAGTTACAAGAGTTCACTGCGACAGTTAAATAACTACTGTTTGTAATCATCGTCCAATGATAAAACGATACAGAATCAAAACAGAGTCACGTACATTGCACGTGCCAGTAACATAGATAACAGAGTCATCTAGTGAAACTGCGTTGGACTAACGAGAGCGCTACCTAGCGGCTGCAGTGCAAAGTTTGTTGTGAATTGAGATTGAAGTTCGGTTGTAGTTACATCAGGAATACTTTAGGTGGCTTTGAGAATAACACGTCAAGACAATTTAGTGACGAAAATAATGATAACTCGTACTAATTGTTCTACGTAATAGTAGAGATAAAAAAAATACTTGAAAAAAACAGAGCTACAGCTAAAGCATTAAGCTTATTGTGATTCGAGCAAAGTACATGCTTATTCTATTTGGAGGTGAAAACTAATGAGAAACTGAGACCATTTTCCTACGCAACAAATTTTAATATGCCTCAAGTCAAGACTGCTTAGTAAACATTGTCGATTATTTGCTAAAATGGTTTCGTGCGTTGACGACAACTAGAATTTTCCAACGCTGGTTGTAGGAATAGCTGTAAAATGTCCCTTTATATGTGTTATTGTATGAACTAGCACGTATCGCTACAATGTTACACGAGTAAAAGGTACCACGGCATGACCGCGCTAATCTCAAAAGGCACTGAACCGATTTTAAGAGGATTTTGCCATTCTAGCTATTTGTAGAAACCACTAATGACCTGAACCACTTTAGAGATGAACAAAGTAAAAATGATACAAGTGAAGAGAACGTGAAACATATTTGAGATGTAAGACGTGTTGTAATGATAACGGAACTTGATACTATTTCAACGATGAGACCATGTAATAACGGGATGACGGATAAAATGAAAATAATGTTGCTGTGCTGCTAAATTGTGATACATAGAACTTAGAGCAAGATGATAATAAGGTAAATACATTATTTGAAGTACACAACAATACACACAATAACACAACACACATCATCATCGCAACATCGCAATAATTTTAAGACATCAAGGTCATGAACCTAAAAGAAAATGTTAAAATATTTTGAGAAAAATTCAACTATGTTTTACAATATTTATTATGTGCCCAGCAGTGGGACGTAAAAAAGGCTGGTGATGATGATGATTAAGACAGTGATTGCAAAGGTTTTATTGTGAGATAAACTCAAATTCGCAGATATTTCAATTCAACATCCAAATCCTCTAGAAATATATCGTCTACTTTGTGAAAATACTTTAAATCTAAAATATTGAATATAAAAGCTCTCCAATGTGCTTTGACAGTTCTTTTGTACAAAATTATTTGTCAAGCTCAGACATCACTTAGAAACCAACTCTGTGGAAAATGTCTCCGTGATTTCGAATGCGTTGTCTAGACTGTCCATTTTATTTACCGTTTCCACTTTACAGCAAGTATATAAAATGATCTTAGCAGGTGTTGCAATATTGCAAACAGGACTTCAAGATTCTCTTCCTGTAAACCTCTCTTTGGATAAACCAAGTGCATTATTAGAAAGTTAAACTTTGGATTCATGTAAACGGGTCATTTTTCATTATCTCTTCAAGCTGATGTCACTTAGGAGTGTTATCTTGATGGTGATGCTAATTAAGTTTGCCATGACGTACTAGTTTAAAAGTACACGTACCTAGATGATGTGGTGTAATATAATGGATACAATCTGAGGCATTAACTTTTTGAAATAAGGTGATCTCTCAAAAGTTTTCTCATTGGAATAAAACAGAAAGTTAGAAGCGAAATATGAAAAACGGATTTCAATTTACTATATTATCAAGATTCAATTATTTTAAGTCTCAAGCCAGAAATTCAAGCGTTGATTTCGTTAACAAAAGATGTCTGAACAGAAATTTGTAAATTGAAATGAATCCACGCAATCAAGAATGACTCTTATTAATTTGTAGACCGTTCAAGATTTGTTTAAAACTTAATCTTTTGAAATTATTAGTATCTATTTGTATATTTTATAAGTTTGTTTTAGAATAATTTGCTCTTTGTCTTCTGGAAGATATTTAGGTTTTGAAGATTACTTTTAACATGAAGATTTAGTTTAACTTTACAAGTTCAAGCTGCTTTGTCTTGTATTATGTAATCATAAAACACTGTAAGTAACTATTATCTAGTTATAGGTATCTCAAAGTTTATCTCTATGCTTATTAGTTACGTACAAAGACTTAATTCAAATGTTATTGGAAACACAGTTGAAATAATTGGATAATTCCGGAGTTGATTTTTCCTGGTAAAACCATTAATTTAACTGATAGATGGAATATATGCTGGCTTTGTCATTTTATTGAACCGCTTTAACTGCTATTGTTGTATTCATTGAAGCATGACTGTTTCTAAGTACCTATAGATCGTATGGATATGGGTGTTAGTAAATTATGAATTATTACGCTTGCCTCTAGTTCTTTTTTATCCGACTGCAGAAGGAGGGTTGTTTGTTGAGCGTATGTATGTATGTATGTTTTATTAAACGTATGAGGTGTCCTTAGATTCATCTCAGTTGTGGGATTGACAGAGGGTATATTGTTTCCGGGAATTGCAGTCGGTTTTCTATTTTAAATTATAAGTTGGTTAGGTTATCCTCATGATTGTTATCTGCGACTTGATTTTATATCTTAAGCCGTTAAATCCTGCGGCTGATAAAACGAACTCTAGCCGTTGCAAGTTAACTTAACATAATAGGTCTTTGATCGTCGGCTTATCTTTATCATTGCGAAAACCAGTTTAAGATAAAAGATGTTAAAGAGGTCATCTAGTTACAGGGGTGAATAATAAGCTATGACTATATTCCTAGGTGTGGTTGCTACTAATCCGCGCTTCTTTGTTCAGCAGGGGCGCTGCGAGCGCCGTCCGGTCACCATGCCGCCACCGCAGTCGAGCTCGGTCCTCACAGAGTGCGCACGTGTCCCACTCCATATCACCAACAAACTTTCTTACGTCAAATCAATGGATATAACCTAACACGCCGCGCTACCCAACAGAAATGTGATTGTTATTGTGTCTCAATGGCTTCTCTAATGTGCCCGTGATACGCGACGTGTGACGTGTTTGGTGCTAGTTTGCAGTGCTAATGATGTAATTTTTTTGGTGCACCGTGCTGTGTTTTTAGGAGCAATGAGTATTCAAAAGTGTTTTCTGGATAACTCCAGCAGGATGATCAAGGCGATGTCGACCGCTAAGTCGGGCAGCAGCGAAGTGAAGACGGTGAGAATCGCAATGTTATTTTCTATGTAAATTTGAAATTTCGTGAGTGAATGTTTCTGATTTACGACCTTGTTCGTATATCCGTTTCAGTCCGTTTTTGTGTGAATGTTTTTAATTTATAGGTTATCTTTAAAATAAACCTAGAGGTTAACGGAACTGTGTTCAATTAACGTGGAAACCATATATTTTATTAAGCTATTAAGGTTGTAAATGCGAAATAAACGAGGGTACTCTCGTATCTGCGAAATAATTTTACGAGTGTTGTTTCCTCCTGTTCAATCAGACGTTGGATATTTGTTTTCAATCATTGTAAATAAGTGTTTGTCAGTAAACGTCACTTACGCACGTGTTATCGCTTCTGTGCGGACCACTACATTACAGAGTAACGATTGTGTTTATTTACGTTAAGCACTCACGACGGGAAGTAAAACAGTACCTCTTTATTCAATAACTATAAAAGTAACATTAACACTTACAAAAACAGACCTACAGGTCCAGATTGTGTTCTCTCTTTTAATTTTCATTCTCTTAAAATCTCTAGTTGACATTCCCTACACCCTAAGATCCTAACTGGCAACAAATTCTGCAAAATATGTTTTCATATGTTACAGTGACATATGTTCAACATTGAATGAATGAATGGAATCGTCCGAATGAGTCAACGACCGTGCGATTTTGTCAGATACCGCGTTATGGTATTCGGCTATCGTCAAGGTACAGACGTACTGACGTAATTGTCTTAAATCTATATATAGACGACCGTTTCCCAGTTAATTTTAGACGATCAGATTTCAGAGTCATCTGACACCAACTTTCCGTACGCAGGCATATTGCTACCCGTAAAACGGCAGGAGAAAAATTTACATCCAATTTTCGTAAGGAATTTAATCCTGAATTTTCTTAACTGTCTAAGCTGAATCATAGAGAGGTAGAGAGGTGTTTATTTTACTAGTATGTGTTTATGTTGCTAGTTGCTGTGATTATAATTATTGACTGAAACAAATAAGCAAATCCCTTTAATAAATTGAATGCTGAATTTTCTTAACTGTCTAAACTTAATCATAAAAAATCGATAGGTAGAGGCATTTATAAAATTACTTCTAAAAAAGGAGGAGGTTCTCAATTCATCAGAATTAGTTGCTGTTATTATAACTATTGACTGAATCAAATAAGCAAATTCCTATTGAAATGACGTGTATCTATAACATGTAAGTAAGTTTAATAAGTACTTCCTATGCAGTATTAAAAAATTGAATTGTTTGAACAAAGTTCAAGGGACTCTACAGCAGTTCATCGATTATGAATTAATTAATCAGTTTTAAATTCGGGTAAGTAGGGAATTGGTTAATTTAATTAACGCGTAATATGCTAATCATAGCATAGGTATCCTTTAAGATAAAGATGTATATCGGAATCGATGTATATACATAAAAAAAACAAACATACTTAAATACAGTGGAACAATCTCCTCCTTTTTTGAAATCGGCTAAAAATGACCGCTAATGTTACCTCTTAAATTTTTTACCGGCCGTATAGCCTAGTGTTTAGATAACCTGAATAATGAAGCTTGAGGTCCCGGGTTCAATCACCGGTCGGGGCAGATAAGTATTTTTTTGTATGATGAATAACTAACGTGACTATACGTCCCGGTTTTGCCGGGACAGTCCCGGTTTCAGGCAGTCTGTCCTGGTGTCCCCAGCGAACCCAACATTGTCCCGGTTTTGCAAGCAGACCCAACGATAGTTATAAATTATTTTTTCCGCTCGAAATGCGTGGCCCGACGTCCCGCACGCACCAGTCGAAAGAGTTTTTTCCCAAATGAACAAAATATGGACCAGTGATAAAACACAGTTCAGTGTCGCAGTACTGAAAGCTATTGTGCAAATAAGCAAACAAATCATGTACTGAGTTACACACGTATCTAAAAACAAGACCCGATATTTAAAAAAAAAATGTTCAGCCGACAAATACAAAAACACAACTTAGAAGTCACGCCACTATACTGGCGCTCAGTTAGTAAGTTATGCCAACTTAACTATTTTGTGTTTAGAGCTTTGGTTATTTTGTGTTATTCTATCTTCTATAATAAAATACTTCTAAAAAAGAAAAACTGTTTTTTTTATTAGGTGTATATTTCCGCAGATGTGTCCCGGTCTGACAAAATAAACAAATGGTCACGTTATGAATAACGAATGTTAATTCTCTAGTCTTGGATGTTTAGTATGTTTTTATAAAGGTAAAGTGAATGTTTATCCGTTGTCTGGTACCCATAGGCTATGTCTAGTTTGTAGGCTTTACCCAGTTTGGGACTAGGTCAATTGGTGTCAAGGTTGTATGTCAGGATCGTAGCAAGTGGAAGTCCGGGTCTCTGCCTACCCCTCCGGGAAACAGGCGTGACTGTATGTATGTAATGTCCCGTGATATTTATTTATTTATTTCAAACACTGTTGCAGGGAGCACTCTGCATTAGACAAGCCACGTTTGCTATCAAATGTGATTAAAAGTATAAAAAGTGTATTAAAACTGTTTCACAGGCGTTACAGGAATTACGGCTCTGAGACTCTAGTGTAATTGACGGCCAAAGAATACGTCTCGGACGCGGTTGCGTTGAACTATCAAATATTATTAGAATTGTTTGTTGCCGATACGTGCCACTAGTGGCGCTGCCAATTTGCCCATAGTAATTCAGACTTAAACGCAAACGCGATCGAGACGTTTTTTGGGTAAAAAATTACACTAGAGGCTGTGAAAGCACTTAGTCTTCAAATTCGGGCTTCTCCTAGAGACTCGTTCGTAATCCCTTACTTACCGCTCTTGTGTATTAACTCCCAAACAGTAGCAAATGGTGTAAACTGGCGATTACAATGTCCCGGGTCGCCGTGACCTGGAAATGGCGGCGTCAGCACCTGTTGCTCACATCCTAGCTGCCCTACTTACAGCGTTCGATACTACCACTGTGCAGAAGGATGCTGCTTTCCATGTCATATTGTCCTGGTACAAGAATGGACATAAAAAAATCCCTTTTTTGTATTTTTAGGGTTCCGTATACCTCAAAAGGAAAAAATGTAACCCTTATAGGATCACTTTGTTGTCCGTCTGTCTGTCTGTCTGCCTGAAATTAATATCAAATACTCAAGCCTGCGGTCCCTTGAAGCCGTGCAAAAATCAACCTTCTAAATCAACGCAATCAAAAGATACAGTCATAAAAAAAACTATTTCCATACAAATTAGCGAAATCCGAAAACCTAAAGGGTACTTCCAGCTGTCCTAGAAACTTAAAGTTTGGTACGAAGGTAGCTCTTATAGCACAACCACCCCGAAAAGTCTCAAAATCTTTAAATTTTATGTCTGTCTGTAGATTTCACAGACCAATATAAGTTGACCCCACACTGCGTACATTTTGCTTAAGAACAGGGCTCTGCTAACACTGGTATTTTTTAAAACACTGGGGAAAAGCGTTAAAATCTTTGTACGGAACCCTCGTGCGCGAGTCCGACTCGCACTTTGCCAGTTTTTACTTTTTCGGCCATCCCGTTCGAAATTGTTATTATGAAATTATTTCGTAGATTGCTCGGATGGCGCAGCTGGTAGCGTGTCGCCACGGTATGGTGGAGGTCCTGGGTTCGAATCCCAGTACGAGAATTTATTGTTCTGGTCTTTCTGTATATTTACGTTTCAGTTTGAAATTTGAGAAATAAGAATGGACAATAGATCGGTTTAGAATTTGCGAACAACGCTCTTTCAGCTAGACTTAACTTGAAATTTTAAAGACCCCTTTCGGTGCCTATATTGCAAAAAACTTATTTCTGCTTTAGAGCTTATTTCCATAGATTGATGATTATATACCTCTGTATAAGGGTTCCGTTTTTAGGGTTCCGTACCCAAAGGGTAAAACGGGACCCTATTACTAAGACTCCGCTGTCCGACCGTCTGTCTGTCTGTCTGTCCGTCTTTCACCAGGCTGTATCTCATGAACCGTGATAGTTAGACAGTTAAAATTTTCACAGATGACGTATTTCTGTTGCCGCTATAACAACAAATACTAAAAACAGAATAAAACAAATATTTAAGTGGGACTCCCCAATGATATTACTTACGTCATATGCTTACAAGACAATCGGAAAACATGTTCCCAACATTTTGAAATTTGCCGGCAAGTTTGGACCTTATTTGAGAGAGAGATTGTGGCCAAAGAGGCTACAATTTGTAGCCTCTTCTGCGCTTCATTTTCGGCGTGCTGTGCTGACGACATATCTACTTACCTCTTTTTTTTACATGGAATATCATTGCGGCTCCCATACAACAGACACGATTTTTTGCCGTTTTTTTTCCTTTTGTGGTACGGAACCCTAAAAACCGCAAAGCATTTACCTGACACCGGCGGAATATGCTCCCGATAGCTTTCCCGCATACGAGGTAATAGTCCCATTAGTGAACCGATAAATCTGTCGATATCAAATATAAACTCGCTCGAAGTTCCAGTAAATTAAAATGCACCGACTGTTTTCACAGGTGTAATTACAAATAAACTTGGAATTTGCAAAGATCGCATTAATAAAACATTCTCCCTTCCCGACAGTTGACAGACTGACCATACACAAACTACACTCAAAAGTTACCACCGCGCGCCACAGATTATACATCACTGAGCTTAAACAATAGACTACACAACATAACTATATACTACAATACAATACAAATATTATTTATTGAAAACCACAAAACAGTACAAGGAGATTACAGAAAACAGGTATGGTAGACAATAGGCGGTCTTATCGCTTAAAAGCGATCTCTTACAGACAACCAAAATACAGAAACCAAGATGAAGAGGCTAATTTAGGTGGCAGAAATGAACAGAAAGGAGAAACTTAAAATTAACAACAATTAAAATACACAAATATACATAAAAAAATATAAACATATACGTATACAATACATACACTACTTATACAAAACATGAGTGAAAATGTCAAAAAAGCCACAGGTCTACTAATCGGTATTAATGGGATATGTCAGTTGGCTATGTTGGTATAACGATTTACTTGTAGTAATTTACACTAGCAATATTATAAGACTTGGAGAGGTATACACATATGGGAAAATATGGATATTTCTAACACAAACGTTAGCAAGATTGTATGTGCAGATATTCCAGAACAGATGTTATACGCGGAACTTCTGATACACATCGTCATCATCAGCCTTTTTTTACGTCCCACCGCTGGGCACGGCCTCCACTCAGAAATCTACACTCCATCACTCATCACTGAATTACTTCGCAGGACTGTGCAGGTTTCTTCACCATGTTTTCCTTCACCGAAACGCTCATTAAATTACATAGGTAATTCCGCACATAAATTACGTAAAACTCAGAGGTGCGAGCCGGGGTTTGAACCCACGACCCTCTGCTGGAGAGGCCATAGGTCAAACCACTAGGCTATTGCGGCTTTTTTCTCTGATAAACTTGATTTTGGGTAATTTGGTAAGGGGGGGTTAGATTATAACCTCCCCACGTATCACCAGGAGGGAGGCGGGTGGGTGTTAAAAGTTGCTAAAAACATCACTTGATTAATGGATGTCCATAAGGTTATTTATACGCATACGATTAAAATAGAACAGGTAAAGGTACGAAACTTTAATTATCATTATTGTGCAAGCTTACAATTTTTATTATTTTTATAATTTTATTGTATATTGTCTATGGTTTTTTGTATGACTGATTATTACAATTTTGTTTCCAACGAAACCAGTGCCTTTAACTTGGTTAATCCCAAATAATTATGTTAGATTTTGTGGGTCCTTCGAATGTTCTGATCACGTACAGAGCCTTAATGTAAACCTAAAATGAAGCATAAACAAAAAACTAGCTGGGTTCAAGTCTTTATCTAACGTTACTTGAAATTAAATACAGCAATATTTCACTGGGGCAAAGTTCACCCCCGTGAAACATTTCTGAATATCAAGTGGGAATTTTAAAAAATCCCATCTTAGTGCAGCTCTAGGATACTCAAGGTATATGTTTGCCAAATTTCAAGTCTTTAGCTCCAGTGGTTCAGGCTGTGCGTTGTCTGTCAGTCAGTCAGTGAGTCAGTCAGTCACGGTACTGTTTTATAGGCATAGATAGATGTCTGTCAAGAAAGCTCCATAAAAATCGCAGGTATGAAAGTAACGATTTTCTTATCGATCCAACGCTGTCACTTATTGAGATTGATTGCGCATGCGACATGGCTAATGCTTTAAAATGACAGTTTTATCGTAGCTATCAGCAATCAAACATAGTTTCGAGTGATTAAACAAAATGACATAGTGTCATCATTAATAAAACATTACTTACGAGTATAAGCTGTATAAAAGTTGTGACCTCAGGTTATTTGAGTTTGCAGTCGAAGTGTGACGTGAATGAAAATAATCGATTTGTTGATTATTTTTATTTTTATGAAACATTCATAGTATGAAATTCAACATACAATGACAATGCAAAGAAAAATCAGTTAGCAGTTGGACTTGAATCAGCAACCTCGGCAATCCGTACCACGCTCCACCAATTAGGCCATACTTAACCGGGTGAACCTAATGAATTTTTCAATGCATAAAATATGACACAATGCATTGAAACATTCGTTAGGTTGAAGTGAGTGACGTGGTTGAAGTTTTACCTGTTGAAACAGTGCCTCTACTTATAGTGTAATTTTTGACACAAGAAAATGTCTCGATCGCTTTCGCGTTAACATCTCAATTCCTATGGTAAAATCGGCAGGCACTTCTAGCAGTGTGTGTTATCACAGAATAACTAATGTAATAATCTAGTATTTGACATACTAACGCCAACCCGATCGAAACTTATTTTTTGATCGTCGATTACACTAGGCACTCTGAGCCTCTAGTGTAATCGCCGACCAAAAATACGTCTCGACCGAGTTTGCACTAATCTGTCAAATAGTATGGAACTTGTTTGTTGTCGATGCGTGCCACTAGTGGTGCTGCTAATTTACCTATAGTAATTCCGACGAAAACGGGAACGCGTTCGAGACGTTTCTTTCGATCGCGTTCCCATTATCGTGACAAATGCTATGAGATTAGTATGTCGCCAATACATGCCCCTAAATACGCTGCCGATTTGCCCATAGACATTGAACGAACGCTATCGAGACGTTTTCTTGTCTCTCGATTTTGCCTCCCACTAGCGAGCTTCTCCCATTGCAACGGCTCTGTCACCTTTCGGCTCTATGTCACGTTTTCATGTAACATTTCTATAATTAACATAAAAACCGCCTTCAAAAAAAAACCTCGGAAAAAAAACATAAAATAATCCCCAAAAAGCCATGAGTTTTATGGCCTAGCAGAAATATGAAGTCGGTGCGGTGCTAGAGGAATATTCTTGGAATGAAGCACCAACCGTATACCCTTTCAAACAAAAAAAGAATTTTTGAAATCGGTCCAGCCGTCTTAGAGTAATCGGGGAACATACATAAAAAAAAACCGACGAATTAAGAACCTCCTCCTTTTTTTGAAGTGGGTTAAAAAGCAACCGCCTAGTGACGAAGTACTTGTTTGCTCACTGAGGCCCGAGTACGAATATCGAAATCGAGAAACCTAAAAAAAACAAAAATAAATAAATATTGAAACAGTGACAATACAGATTTTCCAAATTAAATCATACTAAATTTTAGTTCCAAATACGCTCACGGGCGTGGTCTGTTCCGAACGTCATATGAATTTGTCGATAACTTTACGCAGGATTTGAATATTTATACTCGGGCCTCTGTGGGTAAAGCACGACTTGTCGAATCCTGCGTAACGTTACGGTTATCGTATCGAGATCGAGAAACCTCATACTAAATTTTGGTTTCAAATACGCTCACGGGCGGACGCTGTTCCAAACGTCATACAAACTCGACAACATTTACTATTCGATTTTACGTGACGAAGGGTTCGAAAAGTTGTGCTCGACCCTCTGGTCTGGTCGCTACAAGTTACATCCAAAAATAGCTGCCTCACACCTTGTTCGTACAGTACTCGCATAATCGCCCGAATTATCAAGAACAATTAATTAAGACAAGTGATAACTGATAAGGTGTGACGCAACCGCTATTGACCAGCTGTGAGACGAAACTCTATCCCCGCCAATTATCGGGTACTGTTACATGCGCGTGCTTTTGTTTACATGTAGCTATGTGTAGCTGTATGTAGGTGGCGGTCTATCTGGGTGGCCACCGATAGCGGGGCCTTTGAACAGCAATGGGACACTACTAATAGCTTGGTCGATTACACCAGTCTGGCGGCGTGGTAAGCGAATTTCTAATGCATTGCGCTTCATGCCAGTTAACCGATGCGCGGTGAGCGTTTTGATCGTGTAATGAATAGAGGTTTGGGAATCCGCGTCGTTGCTGGTCGCGTGTAGCCCTGAAGGGGTGTAAGACTGTTTCTCGGACTGAGATGAACTACTTAGCGTAGTTGTAAGCGGATAAACGATACGAAAGTAAATGATCTTAATTAGTGGATCATTCACATAACGCCATAACGTTAGTAGGTACATCCCTGTTGGAAAATCAGTTTTTTTAACAAAATCTGATCAGCAATTGACCCCTATCCCACCTGATGGAAGGGCAGATGAGGCCAAAGTTTGAAAAATATGTACTAAACTCACTAGTTCAGTAACAGAATATTTTCAAGCCCTGATGAGACCTAGATTGCATCTGTCCGGAAATACAGACGATGGGAGCGAATGCAATTCTTACTGCAATTGGAATGGAAGTTTGGAACGATGTAATTATCCATATAATTTTTGTATAGGTACATCTTTTTTTTACATTGACAAATAAGACAAGTTACATACATATTTGTATCTGTAACTTTTTTTTATACGACGAGGAAGGAAACGAGCAAGTTGGTCACCTGATGGTAAGTGATCACCACTGCCCATAAACACCCAGATGCATGTTTGCAGATGCGTTGCCAACCTAGAGAACTAAGATGAAATGCCTCTTGTGCCCGGCTGTCTTACTCTCCACACCGGAACACAACAGTGCAAGCACTGCTGCTTAGTGGCAGGGTTAGCGAGTAAGATGGTGGTAGCGATCCGGACGTACCTCGCACAGGGTCCTACCACCCGCAAACGTAGTCTATTGAGTGCTCTACATTTTGAGATTAAAATATCGTTTCTTCATGAGTATCATAGAACTCAAATGTTTGCTACAATCATTTTTCATTTTTTGTCATTGTATGTTGACAATCATTTTTATTTACGCTCGTTTTTCAAAATGCCGTTAATAACAGGTCCGTTACAAACTGCAGGTGCTTTATCATACGAGTACGTTGTATTTTCATTGGCCGCTTGCAAATGGTGGTCATATTTTCTTGGAGCGCTGGAAGGTCCTCCTGTCCCGTTTGTCATTGTTCTCATTTAATAGAACATGGTTGGCTCAAATTGTGTGACATTTTGTCTACATCATCATCATGTCCATTGCTGGGCACTAGCCTCCTCTCAGAATGAGAGGGCTTAGGGTTATAGTTACCAATATGGAGTCCTGAAAATACTCGTCGATAATGGCAATGTAGAGTGATTATTGATCAATAAAGCACATATTCCTCCAACAAGATGAAGCGACGACCGGGGCCCGTTTCATAAACGTGACAGGTGACAAATGACAACGATAATGCGATCTACACTTCGAAGTTAATATGAAGTCCGGTAATACAAAAACTTTTCAAGCCAGTAACCTACACCAAACTGTTGTTGTCATTTGTCACCTGTCACGTTTATGAACCAACTATTTACAATTGTCAGTTTTCAATGACAATTCGGTGTCAACTGCTGACTTGAAGAGCTTTTGTTTTAGAGTGCTTCATGGTGTCAAGGAAATGTAGTTCGAATTGTCATATGAAACTGACAATTGTAACGATGGTGGCTTGGTAAAGATCGCGAGACCGCGGTGGATGCGGAAAGCACAAGACCGGTCCGAGTGGAGAGCCTTGGGGGAGGCCGCCGTCCAGCAGTGGACGTCTTTCGGCTGACATGATGATGATGACGAAAGAACATACCTTTATTTTTCTGTTGACGGAAAGGATTTGTTTTATTTATTATTTATTTATTTGTTTTCTACAGGGTGTGCAAAGCGGCCTCAGAAAGGTTGGCTTGGCGATGATCTCCATGTCGATGGCATTCGATGACAAAAAGAAAGTCAGTAGCCCGTGTTGACCTTGACTGCCATCATCATTATCATCACTGCCATCATTGTCATTACCGTGTACATCTGCATCTTTGTATATTTTTTTCACTTTTGGTTGTTATTTCTGTATTCTCAGTTTTGTTGTGACTATGGAATGGAAGATTTCACTTTCATAATAAAATATTATAATATACCCAGTGTAATAAAGGCATAACTCACGTATATAAGTTGAGCTTAGCCCGACTTGTTTCAGAGCAATTGATGGTCCTTCGTCTGAGAGCGCACGACTCGGTGGCAGAGAAACGTGACACTGTGCGCCTGCTCTCGAGTCTGTTGAGTCTCACGGTAGTTTTATGTTAAAAATATCGAGATACTACTCTTTTTTGTAAACTCTACATACCTAATTAAATAGTACAACATAAGCAACAAAAGTCAGGTACCTAAGTAGGTATAGTAAATTTCTCAATGCTCGACGCTACCCCAATAGTTGGCACTTTCAATAAAAGTGATAAGCAGGATGTCAATTATTGGTGTTAAGGTGTCAAACATTGGAACGTATACCTTACGTATACCTTATAAATATGCCTATAATGCGGCTCAGTAAAAGCTACTTATTATTACATTAATTCCACACCTGTAAGTAAACAAAAAATATTTATCTTCAATATTCATAACTGCCACAAAACGAATGAATTTTCAGAGCAACAATTCCACAGCATTGGCCGTTGACTTACCAACACCACGGACTTCGAGTCAGAGCTTGAAAGGGTCCGAACCAAAAGACCACTAATTCACAATAAAGAGCACTAATCGAGCGTCAAAGACAGTTATACTTTGGTCGAACGATAGCGCTGACGTATGGCTGTCATCGAAAAATGCCGTGTTGTACTGAGACCTGAGACACATTTTTCGTGATTTTTTTATTAAGTAGACCGAAAGTCCGTGGCATTGGCAGTTTAATTTGGGCCTGAACAAGTTTTTTTTAAACACTAACCAGCAGGGTAATGACGTAATAAGCCTCGAATGTCATTCCACATTTCATCCCTCATATTGCCAACCCTCCCAACAGGGACGGTATTTTCAGCTTATTTCAGCCTGATTGTGAACTGTACCGTGTGAATCTTTAGGGTTTCCTACCCGACAAGTCCCAAAAGCCTGTCTGTCCATCCGTCCGTCTGTCATAGGGCTGTATCTTTTGAACCGTTGTAGGTAAACACTTAGAATATTTACAAAGCGCGTATTGTATTCGGCTAGGTATAATATTTATAAGCCCGGTCGGATCCCCCGTGCAATTAAAATTAAATATTTTACTCAGGATGAATCCCTAGGGACTTATAAATAATAAACGATTATTTTTGACCCAATGTCAGAGATGAGAGGCTGAAAGGAGAGTAGTCTTTGCCCATTAATGGAACACTTCAATGGATTGGGCTGGGCACATTATTGAATTGCGTCGCAGGACTGTGCTGGTTTCCTGGCGATGTTTTCCTCCACCAAAAGTCTCGTGATAAATTACAAATATTACTTCGCACATACATTTCCAAAAATTCATATGTGCGAGCTGGGACTCGAACCCACGATCCTCTACTTGAGGGGCCATAGGTCAACTACTAGGCTACCACGGCTATGTAATGTATTTAAAAACCACCATGTCCGAATTGGTTCACCTACGATATCACAGACACACAGATACACTTTATTCTGAGTCAGCGGTTAAGTTGGAATCAGGTTGGAATAAGTCGTATCTTCGACAGTCAAGGGTTGGGTTGGGCCACGGTAATGATTTCTCATTACCTGCATGCGGTCATTTCCGTGTATCGAAGGGATGATGTACAGTTTGTTATCATTTCTCATTCCCGAAGGCATGCGATTGTTCCGAATTTGATGAAGTATCGTAAGCATTTGTGAGTTTGATGTTGTTTTGTTACATGTTTTGTGGAAGTAATGTTTGTTATTTATTATTTAAGTGTCATTTTTTCAGATTATTAAAACAGCCTTTTTATAACTAATTTAAGGGACAAATTGAGAGGTCTACGTGAATGTATTATATTGACAAAATAAGCGTACGAGTAAATGTACAATTATTAACTGTAAGCGACCAATCTTAATGTTGTATACTAACTGTGTCATTTACGTATGATAATGATATCAATCAAAGCAATCTTCCGTCAGTTTCTTAAGATTGTGAAAGTATCAAAATTTTCAGTGAATTCTATTCTTAAAAATTATTTATTGCAGCTTTGGGCCAGGATTCCATTTTACAAAGGGAATTGATAAATCAAGATAATACAGCTGAATACAAACCTCCATAGAAGGAAAATAAAACGCTGAATTTACCGATCGTGTCCTTATTTAGATTGTAAATAAAATGGCATGATTGCGGTTACGCGAGGCAAAACCCAAGGCCGATGTATCGAGTTCGTGCTAACTCGAGGTTTGTCGCAAAATACTGTATTTTAACGCGTCAAGTGACAAATAGGTTAAATCAACCACGGCACATTTACTTTGTGGACGCGGAGTCATGTACAGAAGAGACTTGGAATACTGATCTGACTTTGTTGCTATAATAATAATAATAATAAATAACCTATAAATATCTTGGTATGTCACAGTCCCTGGGTATTGAAGGTAGGGATATCAAACAGACGGTGAGGGAGCGATTCTTTGGCCGCCTGGCAAAAGTACTCAATAGTCTTCTGTCGGGTGGCAACAAGGTGCGCGCCTTCAACGCCTGGGTGATGCCCCTGCTCATATACTCCTTTGGCATACTAAGATGGAATCAGACTGAGCTGAATGCCCTGGATCGAAGGGTTCGTTCATTGCTCACTGCGCATCGCATGCTACACCCGCGCTCGTCTGTTATGAGACTGTACATTCCACGGAAATGTGGAGGTCGTGGTTTTTTAAATGCCCAGGACCTCCACAACCGTGAGGTGTGCAGTCTTAGGGAATTTTTCCTGAACAACGAGTGTGGGATGCATCGCGATGTAGTGGCGGTGGACAAATCCTTCACTCCTCTCGCCTTGGCAAAAGAGAACTGGCGCAGACCTAAGGTATGGAGCACCGAGGACCGCAAAACTGAATGGGAGAGTAAGGATCTACACGGGCGGTTCTATAAGGCCCTCATGGGGCCCGATGTAGACCTCCTCGCGTCGGTGACGCGTCGGGGACCTCTTCGGGGAAACCGAAGGTTTTGCCTGTGCAATTGCGGATGAAGTTATCATGACTAATAACTACCGCAGGTATATCCTGAAGGACGGTACGGTCGACATCTGTCGGGCATGCCGCCGTCCCGGGGAGTCACTCAGGCATATTATCTCTGATTGTTCTAGTCTTGCTAACGGCGAGTACTTGCACAGACATAACCTTGTAGCCAGGATTATTCACCAGCAACTTGCTCTTTCATTCGGTCTTGTGGACTTCGAAGTGCCGTATTATAAGTACACACCTGCACCAGTTCTTGAAAATGGTCGTGTCACGCTCTACTGGGATCGATCTATCATCACGGACAGGACTATTGTCGCCAATAAACCTGATATCGTGCTGATAGATCGATCGAAGCGCCAGGCAGTGCTCGTCGACATCACGATCCCCCATGACGTGAACCTCGTGAAGGCCGAGAATGACAAAGTCAGCAAGTACCTTGACTTGGCTCACGAGGTTACCGCCATGTGGCCTGTTGATTCGACGATCACTGTCCCGATAGTCGTTTCGGCGAACGGTCTAATAGCGAAGAGCCTTGACCATCACCTTAAAAGGCTCTCGCTAGATGGTTGGGTCAAGGGTCAGATACAGAAGGCGGTACTCCTGGACACGGCTCGGATAGTCAGAAGGTTCCTCTCTCTGTCGCCCTGACCACCGGTAGCTTAGGCCCCGCCTCGCTGCCGGCGGCACCCTAGGTTAGGTTTTTATAATGTTTTTATATTTTGTATTAATATTGTTTTATTACTTTTTATATGAATATTGTGAAAACCTAGCCTAAGATTACAATAAATATACGAATAATAATAATAATAATATTCATTTATTTCAGACAATGTCCATAATTATTAGTACTGTTTGTATTTACAAAGGCTTACAATTTATGTTAGTACAATTTAGAATCCATTTTATTATAAGCTATAAATATTAAATCTAGACTCCAAATGAACATAATTCCAGTGCCTTAACATTATATTACCCGGATTATCTATCACCGGGGTCGGGAGACTGTTGGGACTACCGCGCACCCGGCACATCAGGGAAGCAGTTCTCTTGCGCACTATGGCCGTGAAACCGTCTATGCGAGCTTCTGCGAACATCCCTGATGCGCTACAGAAACGCGGCAACCCCACTAGCACCCTAAAACCGTTGTTGTATTGAACGCGCAGGGCACTAAGCGCCTTCCGCGTGTACGTGGTCCACAGGCTGCACGTGGTAGAGCGTCTGACATTACGCCCTGAAAAGCGTTACTTTGCCGTATTTGAATACTTTATGAAATATTAAATTACCAAGGTTTATTACGAGCTTTTATTTAAGAGGCTTACCTTAAGAGGATGACCTTGTACGCTTCGCGCCTACCTCACCCCACCTCACTTCTACTGAACAACTTCGTTTTAGTGACGACATGTATTAAATATCGGTCTAACCTCATTTTACACAGTGTTATCACAAATAACGCGTTTTTTTCGAAAAATAAAATTCGTTCAGAATTCGCATTGAATACGTCAATTACTTTTTTTTTTTTAAATGTTATAAATTAAGGCCTGGTGCCCAGCAGTGGGACGTAAATATTAATTGCAACTTGACTTACCTACTGTGATGCAGATATCATAAGTGTTAAATAGGAAAAAAATTAAACAGAAAAACAAGTTAAGATGTTATAGATACTTGCATTTATATATTTTGTTTTTATCGTTTAAATAATTTACAGAATGGCTCTAAAAAGCAGCCATTTCAGCGTCTGGGTCAGGGAAGCGCCTTAAGCGGTTCGGTGTCTTGAAATTTGGTATGGATGTAGAAAGTTAAATGACAATACAAGAGCCGTCAACGCAAAGTACAATGAGAAAAAGAGCTTGTATCAGAAACGTTTTTTTTTTTACTAAAAACCTTCTTGTTTTCTTCTAGACAATGGTAAATCGTAATTGTAATTTGGCATCATAGTATCGTTACTTTGCATTATATTTTTATCTCTCTTAAATTTTACTAGGTTTACAAAAACTCAGCTGATAACCGGTGGACATACCCAAGTCGCAGGCAGCAATTAGTCATCACCTTGTACAACATTAGGCAGTATGCGACAACCTTACAGCGGCCATATTGTCTGCGTGTTTACAAAATCTCATTTAAATTCATCTCTCACGACACAACCAGGTGTAGTCATACAGTTATACATGTCAGATCATGTCGGATGTGGGGAAGGTGCAGTGTAGCGTTTGCAGTGTTAAATACATGGGAATGACAAGAGCTGTTCATAAACGGACATTTATTCAGCGCGTTTCGCAGGCTTGGCCGCATGGGAAAATTCATTTCAAGGTCAGACGACTCGTGATTTTCGCGGTTGGCGGTGTGTCTAATATTAAATGAAAATGGGAATGATTAACAGCCGTTTTTTTTGAATAAACCAACATAATGAACTAAAAAACAATTACTTGGAAATCTCAAAACCATTACGAGAAACAAGCTTTCGGTACAGTTTCTGTATATCAGATTTAAAAAAAAAGTCTTACATTATTAAGATATTCGGTGAAATGTTTCGACCTTCAAATGACCTTTCTGTGAGTCATCAAACGCTTAATGGATAATGATTCCTTTGGCTTAAAAAAAAACGACTGACGTCTGTCTAGTCTATATCAAACACAAACTCAAACTTGACATTGACGTGTCGTTTCGTTTTGTAGTTTGTTTGTTTATTTGTTATTTAAGCACAAAGAGTAAAACCAGCAGCATTATATATATCCTCTAACGGCACTGAAAATAGCAAAAGGGACGGCTAATTTCGAAAAAGCCGACTCTCGCAATTTGCCACAAGTGGACAATGGTCATGATACTGGAGTTCATGACGAATTCTAGCAACCACAACATCGCTGAAATAAGTGGAGCTAAAGCAAAATAAAACAATATTATAATAATAAATACAATCTAATTTATTCGTGTACTCAATGGTCAATACTTTATTGACCCTCGAGTAAAACTAATGTGTTTGTTTTAAATAGGTACATACATTTAAATGATCTTCACAACAAAACTGCAAATAGTTCTTGAAGTATTTTTGCTTGACTTCACGACACCATTCCTCTCGCCGTCGTTCTGGGATTGGTACGAATAACAAGCCCGGGCTATCCCTGTTGTTATTCGGACATAAAGAGACGATACAGTCGTAGCCTTCCATTTCAAACCAGTTCAGTTAGTGTTAGTGATTTAAATTTTTTTTTAGGTTAGCCGTCCGCAGTGACGTTAACATCTTGACGTTGACCTTACCGTTGACTACTGTAATTTTTTTTGTGCAGGCGAAGACTACATTATCCATTATGTGTTTGATGACGTCACGTCAGCAATAAATTAATATTTATTTTTAATGTAGATAGGATTCATTAAATATGAAAATACCGAAATCGGTTTCTTAAAACGGTCTATATTTGTCAAATAAATTATAAAAACCATACAACTAAAATATGAAGCTTGACCAATTGACCTAGTCCCAAACTAGGCAAAGCCTGTACTATGGGTACTAGACAACGGATAAACATCCAAGACCCTAGAGCAAATATTCGTATTCATCATACAAACATCTGCCCCGACTGGGATTCGAACCCGGGACCCCAAGCTTCATAGTCAGGGTCTCTAACCACTAGGCTATTCGGTCGTGTTGTTTGCTACTTTGTGTTCTTAATCCTTCTTATTGTAGGTACAATAATGTGTTTACTTACTTAAGTACTTACGTCTCTGCTGGCTCTCTTCTTCTTAGTCGTGTCCATCATGACTGATGATCGTGGTTAGTGATGGTCGTTCGCGCACGAACGCACTCTCGCCACCGATTCCGGTCCATCGCGTTCCTCACAACGTCATTGAATTTCTGGAATGGGTCTTTGAGCTGGTCAGTACATCGTGCAGGTGATCGGCCACATGTTCTCTCGCCTTCAGTATTACCTACCACGATCAGCCGTTCCAAGCTCTCGTCTCCCCGCCTCATTACATGGCCAAAGTAGTTTAAAAAGCGTTGCTCACAGATGGTGGACATTCGTGTCTTTACTTTTAGCTCCGACAGTATCGATTGGTTAGTTCGCCTAGCAGTCCATGGGATACGCAGCATACGCCTCCAGCACCACATCTCGAAGGCATTAATGCGTTGTCTCTCTCTACTTTTGATGGTCCATGTCTCGGCTTCGTACGTAAATATCGGAAACACCTAGAGACTAGAGACGCTACGGTTTTGCCATATTTTTATGAGACGTATCATGGCATCTTTGCCATCTGCATCTGCATCTGCTGGCTCTACTTGTATAAAGTTAAGTCTTTTTTTACTACTGTCCTAGAAGAGATACACTGAGCGACAAAATAAGACCCAGTCATCTTACTCGCTAATCCCGCCGCTAAGCAACATTGCTTGCATTATGTTCCGGTGTTTAGAGTATGTTTATGTATGTGTATGTTTAGAGTATGATATGACAGTGTAATAAATAACAGGCATTTATAATAATAAATAATAAATATCACGGGACAATTTGACACCAATTGACCTAGTCCCAAACTAGGCAAAGCCTGTACTATGGGTACTAGACAACGGATAAACATACATATATAGATAAATACATACTTATATACATATTAAACATCCAAGACCCGAGAACAAACATTCGTATTCATCATACAAACATCTGCCCCGACCGGGATTTGAACCCGGGACCTCAAGCTTCATAGTCTTGCGTTGTAATTACTTACCACAGGGTGACTAGCTTGCTCGTTTGCCTTCCTAGTCCTATAAAATTCCTCCGTATCCTCTATATAGCCGTTCTGCATGGTCTCCTTGCTTGTTCTCGCTTGTTACAAAAATGCGTCCCACTGCTGGGCACAGGCTTCCTCTCGGAATTGATTGACACCACTGATTTGCTTCGCAGTAGTGTGCAGTTTTTCTTCACCGAAAACCGACCGATGTTTCCCTACTCTTTTATATTAAATTAATAACCAACTTAGAAAAGTTAAACAATCCCCGACATTGTAATTTCAAAGTTCAGTTCAAAAACGACTGAACCGATTTTAATGAAACTTAGATAAGAACCGTCTCGATTAAACTAGCTTTCGAATAAAAAAACTGCATTGAAATCGAGCAATCCGTCTTGAAGCTATGATGTCACAGACAGATACACAGATACACAGACACACAGGTCAAACTTATACTTGTAACACCCCACTTTTTCGTCGGGGGTTAAAAAGAAAATGATCGTAATGACTTTTCGATATCGAATTCGATTTTTCGAATTCGACAACCAACGTAACTTACAATCATAGTGAAATAAAACGGATCACTCACTTATATAAGTCGAGTTCAGTCCGACGTGTATGATTAATAATGTGATTTTTAGTTAAAAAAAAAAACTGTTTACGAAACGTCAGCTCGGTATGTTTTCTATGATTAAAAAAAAACAATCAAATTCGTGACATGTATGGGTATGATATATGCCTTCGGCTTCTGAACCCATCTTAGAGTACTTATAATATGTGTGTAGATAAAGTAATGTATGCAACTCCACATAATTAGGCCTTAAAACACTCGTGTGATCCTATTATGAAACTCAGCTTCGCCTCGTTTCATAAAAACACACTCGTGTTTTAAGGACCCTCATTATGTAGCAGTTGCATAAACTACTATACTAGGATAGTGTTGTGTGCATGTGTTGTGTTAATAGAGTGCAAGAAATATTTCCAGATGTTGAATGAGGCGTTACTTGGCCTAGGTCCATATCTATGAACTAAAACAATTTAATGCCAGTACGTAAAATCTGACTCCGAGGGTCGAGCACGACTTTACGAATCCTGCGTAACGTAAAATCGAATAGTAAACGTTGTCGAGTTTGTATGACGTTTGGAACAGCGCCCGCCCGTGAACGTATTTGGAAATAAAATTTAGTATGAGGTTTCTCGATCTCGATACGATAACCGTAACGTTACGCAGCATTCGTAAAGTCGTGCTCGACCCTCTGTGATTTACCTTTCGTAGAGTCTTAAACAAAGAATCAACAGTCACGCTCAAGGATGCTAGTATTTTTTTAACTTATTGTTATTATTATTTGACGACCGAATAGCCTAGTGGTTAGAGACCCTGACTATGAAGCTTGAGGTCCCGGGTTCAAATCCCGGTCGGGGCAGATGTTTGTATGATGAATATGAATGTTTGTTCTCGGGTCTTGGATGTTTAATATGTATATAAGTATGTATTTATCTATATAAGTATGTTTATCCGTTGTCTAGTACCCATAGTACAGGCTTTGCCTAGTTTGGGACTAGGTCTCAAATTGTCTCGTGGTATTTATTTATTATTTATTATTTTAATATTTAAAAATCCGTCGAAATCAGTTCCCATCGTGGAACCTTTTCGTAGAAAATGTCATGGTGACATCGCATTGCGTTGCATGGAAAATCATTATGACACTTACTGTGAGAACGTTCTACAGTGGGTCAGAAATCAAATAGTTCGATTGTACTTCTTCACGGTTCATAGCAAAACATCAAATACTATGGTGTAATAAAACGGATCACTCACGTATATAAGTCGAGTTTAGCCCAAATTGTTACGGACTAATTTCTAGTCCTTCCTCTGGGAGGACATGACGCAGCGGCAGCAAGACGCACACTACGCGCCACGGCTCTGCTCGCGCGACTACTATAGTCAACCCACAATAACTCTGCAACGAACTGACAACAGTAGAAATCTAAAGTTTGTGTAATGGCAGCACTGATTTATAGTCAAACAACACGTTTTGCACTTTTCATTAGATTAAACGTAAACATTAAATCGTTCATCCAACATCCACCATTAAAATACCTATCATATATCGTTTTCTAGATTTTTTACCGTACAACGGCAAACTCTACTAAACTCTGGCAAAATTGTCCTCCAGTGGACAGAGCCATATTTAAAAAAAAACAGCGACTTTTGATTTTACTACTATCATTATTATTTACAAAGATCAATGTCTGTGATTATTAAATTCATAATTAAAGAAATGTCCGAGTGGCATGAAATAGTACATTATTGTCTAGGCCAGGAAGTAGGCAATTGCTGGATGAGTATTAGATTTTTAACGGACGAGCTTGCGAGTCCGGTAAAATAATACGGAGCCAGCAATTGCTGTTCTGGCCGTGGCGAATATAGTGCTTTTCTCAAAAATCAGGAAGGAAAAAAAAAAAACTGCTATTTCATCAAAGTTTCATGCGATTTTACGTTCATTCCATATATTCTAACCACTAGAACAAATTTTTTATCAATTGTAAAATGTAGGTACGTAGAACCTACAGCAAAATAATGGAAATTGATTTTTTTCCGCTTTTTTTAATCAATCTCATTTGAATATAATTTATGACAAATATTTGTAGAAGTAGTTTGTAAGGGATTAGTTCGAATGTATTCCAATAGATGGCGCTAGTACGGTCAGGAGGCAATCTTGAATCGCGCTGTTAAGATTTGTCTGAAAAAGCATAAGGTCTGGCAATTGTATTTCAAATTTCAAACGATACGGCTCCGTTATAGCAGTAGCAACCTGGCTGTATAAAGTCATAAGCCTTCATTTTAGGTACAGAGTGTTAATAATTAAAAAAAAAAGATTAGACAATAATGAAATTTGTATGTAACATTCCTGTCGAGTTTTAGCGCTCCAGTGATGTTTTCATTTGTTTGACCGTAAACAACGCACTTCACTGTCTGATATGTAGTTAACAATGACAACTTTTACGGACATTTTTGAAAAAAAAGTATTACCACAGCGTGATTGTTCTGGGTTGCCAATTAATATCTTATGCAGAGTTATCGTGGGACGATTATAGGCGCAAGAAAAACAATACTAGACTACTACTAGAAGAACTACGAATTATTCCGAAACAGTCGGGCTAAACTCGACTTACATACGTGAGCGATCCATTTTATTTCACTGTGATTGAGTCTCACGGTAGTTTCATGTTACAAGTGGCACATCAAATACTACACTCAAAAGCAAAAAAAAACGGGTCGCTTTGTATATAATTATTCATACAAAGTGACCCGTTTTTATTGCTCTTGAGTATAGTTGGCATACGCCACCCATTCAATAAGTGCGTTTTTACCCGACTTTCCAAGGAGGGCTATGTTTTGTTAGTTTTCAGTTCACTCTCGTTGACTTTAGTTCAATCTTTATGTGGGTAGAATGAAAGTGGGGCTATTTTCATTAAGGCGAGTGCTGTTTAGTATTTAAGGCCTTTCGTAGCTTTGAAATTTGTGTTATAAATTTTTGATCCGTAATGCCAAAGGATGTTTGTGTTTATAAATGGTGATTTCTACTAAACTTGCTGAAAGCTCGGAGTAAAAATAAATAAATAATAATAAAGAAGGGAAACTAAGCTACTTATATGGCAATTAAAGGTCATGCAAGGTCATTTTCGATTAGGTATTAGCAACCCATTCCAGAAGAGAGTAGTGAAGATAGAGATAAATAAGTAATCAAAACCTATTTGTAGTTAATGTATTTTCTTAATTAGTGAAGAATTCGAAGTTGACATATAACATTTGTTTGATATATTATTTGATGGATAATGCTAATAATAGAGTCAATATGATTCCGCATTTAATCGTGTATATTCAGACTCCATGTTTCTTGGAATATCTGTACAAGATAATAAACAAATGGAGAAATTGCATCGATTCTTGAATCACAGGTAAATAATAAGATGAGATAGACTGTAGTACTTACGTACATATATGGAAATGTATAACAATTTTATGCAATGGCTTAATTATTATTATTTTGATATAATTGACCCGGTAACTAAACCCTGTACACGGTAGGTAATGCATATATGATACAAGTGCATGTCATGTTCTTATTGTAATTTTCTTTTATTTCTCAACAATTCTAAAATCTAAATTTACCTGAGTTACCAAAGTGGAACTCTATTTTTACGAATCCATGTACATAATAAATTTGAAGTGTAATATTTTTCAGGGCAATATTCTAGTGTCCGGCACTGCCCCAATATTTGACACCTTAAATCTTAATTCGCAGTAACAAAGGTGACAAACAGCCTGACAATTATTAGAATTAAGGCGTCAATCATTGGTTCTCTTATCTTAATTAAGTCGCATCTTTATGAACAACTCGAAATGATTAGATAAACAGTTGCTAAGCAGTCTTAGTCAGTAACTTAATCTTGTAATAAAATATCCCTTGTCATTTCTAATCTGATTGTCATGAGAAATTACATCATGCTGATAATTTTTGTCCAGTGCTCTAAGGTATTTAATTTACTGTTTCATTACGACGCTGGGGCCATTGAATTAGCGAATACTAGCAAAAAAAGGAACAAAACGGCAATGGGATGTAAATTTAAGTAAAGGCATAATGATGATGAACAGACAGACGGATTGGACACTTCAACGCTGAAATAGCCATTAATAACCTAAAAACAATACTCTTTTTCTTTGGGCAGTCGTGTAAAAAGGGTCTTGGCAGACAGACAGACAAACAGACAGACCGACAGAATGGACAACAAAGCGATCCTATCAGGGTCCCGTTGCTCCTTTTGATGTGCGAAACCTTAAAAAATAACACCTCTGAACATTCTAGCCCCGAGCATGCTACGTAACGTAATCGAGTGGAGCGAACTTATCGAGAAAAATTGTATGACGTTTGGAACAGCGCCGCCCGTGAGCGTATTTGATACTAAAATTTTCTATGTATGTAAGTAAGTAAACGCTGTATTGTACAGAAAATACAGAAATAAAAAAAAGTTACAAACAGTGAGATACAAGTACAAAGGCGGAAGTTTCTCGATGACGATTTTTTTCATACGACAAGGAAGGCAAACGAGCAAGTGGGTCAACTGATGGTAAGTGATCACCACTGCCCATAGACAACCGCAACTGGGCGTTTTCGGATACGTTGCCAACCTACAGACTTAAGATGAAATGCTTCTAGTGCCCGTAATGACACCGGCTGTCTTACTCTCCACACCGGAATACAACATTTGCAAGCACTGCTAAGCTGCTGATTAGCGAGTAAGATGGTGGTAGCGATCCGGACGGACATCGCACAAGGTTCGATCACCCGAGCGATACGATAACGATTACGTTACGCATTCGAATATTCGTGTTCCGCTAATTTCGTGGCCGCGTCGCTTCAGCTAGCAACAGCGTCTGGTTTCGGTTGGAACTGACGCACGGACACACGACGCCGACTGAGGGTCGAGCACGACTTTTCGAATCCTGCGTAACGTTACGGTTATCGTATCGAGATCGAGAAACCTCATACTAAATTTTAGTTCCAAATACGCTCACAGGCAGGCGCTGTTCCAAAGGTCATACAAACTCGCTAACGTTTACTATTATTCGATTTTACGTGACGCAGGATTTGAAAAGTTGTGCTCGACCCTCTGTGCACGCGCAGCTATTAAGCACCTCAATCTATGGGGCAATCGCGAGTCAAAAATCCGCTAGAACCGCTTAGTATCGAGTGTGGTCTATCTGTCATTGTCCACCAATGAGAGACAAGCTACTGGCCTAGGATAGAATAGAATAGAAAAACTTTATTGTATAACTGTGTAGTGAATACATAAGGTGACAATAAATTGGATTTGGTTTCAACAGTTTATCCATCACGGACGTACAATAGATATGAGTTACAGGGTGAAACGTATTTGTATCAACTAAGCATGTTAATTCTTAATAATTAATTTCAATTAAGTAGGTACTTATATAATATTATGGTACCACATTTAAAAATTCATTAATGCCATAAAAAGATTTGCTAATTAACCATTTCTTAAGGGTACTTTTAAATTTGTTTCCCTCTAATATTTTAAATTCGACAGGTAACTTATTAAAAACACGAGTGGCCGCAACAAAGGCACTCTTGTACATTATCTTATTGTGTATCCTGGGAGTTTCATAATTATATTTATATTGAGTGCGCAAGTTATTATGAAGAGCTGATTTTTTTGTGAAATACTCACCGTTCTGCTTTACACATAAACAAATTTCAAGGACATAGATTCCAGTTAACGTTAAAAAGTTTTTTTCCTTAAATACATTTCTCAGGGAGTGCCTACTATTGAAGTGATACATAGTGCGTAAGCATCTCTTTCGCAGTCTAAATGTGGTTTGAATATCAACAGAGTCTCCCCAGACAATTATACCGTAAGTAAGTAAGTAAGGATTGGTGGAGATTTACTGATAGACCTGTCTCCACACCAGCGATCCTCAATGCGAGCTTTTTATTAACCCCCGACCAAAAAGAGGGATGTTATAAGTTAGAAGTAAGTGTATCTGTGTGTCTGTGTGTCTCTGTATCTGTGTATGGTATCATAGCTCCCAAACGGATGGACCAATTTCGATGCGGATAGCTAGTTTTTAGAGGACTAGGCTGTAAGAGGTCAATCAATTTGTGCAATTGGGGCTGTTTGATAAGTACCCGTTTTCTAAATATATTAATATCACTGGCCGCAAATAAGTATACCACCTTTTTAAGCCATTTTTCAGAGGCGGTAAAATTAAAAAAAAGGCACTCTTTTGTTTTTTTTTTCTCATTTGACAACGATTCAGTGAAGGCGTGAACTTAAAATTGTTAAAATGGAGAAAGAACAGTATCGGTCTGTAATTAGATTCTTATTTTTGGAAGGAAAAACACGTGATGAAATAAAAGTAAGAATGCAAGCGGTTTACCATGAATGTGCTCCTTCTATGACAACCGTCAGATATTAGTATAACGAGTTTTAGCGGGGGAGAACAACCGTCTTTGATGAGGATCGCCCAGGCCGGCCGGTTGAGGTGACTACAGACGATATGGTTAAGAAAATTGAAAATATCGTTTTAACCGACCGCCGAATTAAACTTCGAGAAATCGTTGATGCTGTAAACGTTTCAATCGAGAGGGTACAACACATATTAGAAGAAAAATTGGGTATGAAGAAAGTATCGGCAAGGTGGGTGCCGCGTTTACTCACGGAAGAGCAAAAACGGAACCGACTGACTACTTCGGAGCAGTGTTTGGCCGTGTTCAAACGTAACCCGAAGGAGTTTCTGCGTCGTTTCGTGACCGTGGACGAAACGTGGGTCCACCACTACACCCCGGAAATGAAAGAGCAGTCGAAGCAGTGGATTGTACTGTACCGGGTGAACCTGCTCCAAAGAAAGCAAAAACCGTTCCATCGGCTGGAAACGTCATGGCGACCGTTTTTTGGGATTCGCAGGGTATTATACATATTGACTATTTAGAAAAGGGAAAACAATAACAGGGCAGTACCATGCCAATTTATTGGATGAATTTGACGCCGTGTTGAAGGACAAACGACCCCATTTAAAAAAGAAAAAAGTACCGTTTCATCACGACAACGCCCCGGCTCATTCGTCCAGAGTTGTGACGGCTAAATTTGCACAGTTACGCAACGAACTATTGTCTCACCCCCCGTATTCTCCAGATTTGGCCCCATGCGATTTCTTTTTGTTTCCCAACCTAAAAAAATTACTCGGTGGCAAGCGATTTGGATCAAATGACGAAGTCATTGCCGCCACAGAGGCCTATTTTAATGACTTTCCAAAATCATACTTTTTGGATGGTTTATTGAAGCTTGAGTATAGGTGGAACAAATGTATAGAGTTAAAAGATGACTACGTAGAAAAATAAATGCATATATACAAAAAAAAAATTTTTTTTTCATAAACGGGTACTTATCAAACAGCCCTCGTAGATAGGTGCTGAAACGAATAATCGCGCGAAAAATTACCTACTGTCTTGAATAATTTTCGCGCGAAAATCGCAAATGTTAAAAAAGTGGACTTTGAATGTAGGTACCTACTAAAGATTTCGAAATGTGCTTTCTCTTATGTAAACGAGAAACTACGATCTAATCATCATCATGTCAGCCGAAAGACGTCCACTGCTGGACATAGGCCTCCCCCAAGGCTCTCCACTCAGACCGGTCTTGTGCTTTCCGCATCCACCGCGGTCCCGCGATCTTTACCAGGTCGTCGTTCTATCTTGTTGGAGGCCTACCGACAGCTCGTCTCCCGGTCCGTGGACGCCATTCGAGAACCTTCTGACCCCATCGGATATCAGTCTTGCGAGCAACATCTAATATTATCAATTAAAGAAGGAAAGAGAGGAGAGAAGGGAGAAGATAACGACTATTAAGATAAAACAATACCTAACCAACCTAACCAACTTAAAATTAAAATCCCGACTGCAATTTCGGGAAACAAAATATTATATACTTACCCTATGTCACTACTACAACTGAGACGAATCTAAAGACACCACACACTTTGAAATCCGTCAAACGGTTTGGCCTGTAGAGCGTGCCGAAGAATTAGACATAGATACATACATAATATGCTCGAAAAACATAACCCTCCTTAGGCAGTTGAGTAGTAAAATAAAGCTCCTAATGCAGAACATAAATATTACTTAAATACTTATCATTGATTTAAGTAAAAGTCGTTAAAGCCATATATTATCACTACGGAGGCTTAAAAATCACAACGAGCGAAATATAATGCCTGATGATACATTTTTAAAACTTGCTACGTAAATGTGTGAGCAAATAAACATAGGATTAAATGTCTTGATAATTATTGTATGTACAGTCAAGGAATTAAATTTCCAACCCACCTAAGGTTTAATATCGTATAACAAGCTGTCACCATAAGAGCTAGATAGAACACGACGTCGCTTTGACATGTCGCGTTTACGTTGACATTTTCGACCTTAATGCATTGCGAATGTCTAACAACCTTTAACGAAATGGGTAGGGAATTAAATTCCTTGACTGTACAGACATAGTAGAAAAACCTTTCCTACGTTCCAGGCAAAAATCAATCTTATGACAATGTCATAAACATTTTGGCTTTTCTCACTGTAACTATAGTAGGTATTGGGTATTATGTTGGTAAAAAACGCTCTAGAACACGTGTAATTTGTCGATTTGATTTTTTTACCTGGCTGCCTAAGGAGGGTTATGTATTTCGAGCCTATGTACTTATGTCTAATTCTTTGGCACGTTCTACAGCTTAAACCGTTCGACGGATTTCAACGTATGGGGTGTCATTGGATTCGTCTCAATTGTGAGAGTGAAGGGTATATTGTTTCTCAGAATTGCAGTCGGGTTTTATGTTTTTAACCCCAGACAAAAAAGAGGGGTGTTATAAGTTTGACATGTGTATCTATGTGTCTGTGTGTCTGTGTATCTGTGTATCTGTCTGTGGCATCATAGCTCCCAAACGGATGGACCGATTTAGTTGGGTTTTTTTCAATCAAAAGCTAAAGTAATCGAGATGGTTCTTAGTCAAATTTCATTAAAATCGGTTCACCCGTTTTTGAAATATTGAACTTTGAAATGACAATGTCGGGGGTTTTCAACTTTTCTAAGTTGGTTAGGTTATTAATTTTATGTAGGTTTGGTTATTTACTATAGATAGGGGCGGAGCTTATTCACTCAAACGGGACAAAGACAACGCTATTTAGCACTAACAATCAAAGTCTCCATTAACTAATAGAGCCAACCCATAAATATTTAAAACCCCCTAATGACCAAATGCTTGACACCTTGATTTAAAAAACCGGACAAGTGCGAGTCGGACTCGCGCACGAGGGTTCCGTAGAAAGATTTTAACGCTTTTCCCCAGTGTTTTAAAAAGTCCAGTGTTAGCAGAGCCCTGCTCGTAAGCAAAATGTACGCAGTGTGGGGTCATTTTATTTTGGTCTGTGACACATATAGACGGAAATAAAAAAAATAGATTTTGAGAATTGAAGAATGAGAATAATGATGGTCATTGCCCACGGTTTCTGAACGTATAATAGAAGACTTGCGATATGTGTGTAGATAAAAACTGTTGAAGGATTTCTGGGTAAAATATTGGTGTCTCCAAATTGAATGAATGTCTGAGCTGACTGTAAATACCACACAATAAAACTTGGTTTTTCTAAAATTTCAAACTACATCAAAACTAGCACACTGCCATCAGATATTGGAGTAGTACTTCACAGAATGCAGCATACATCGTAGGCTAACTTTCCGACACAAAAGAGGGGTGTTATAAGTTTGACCTGTGCATCTGTCTGTGGCCCCATAGCTCCCAAACGGATAGTCCAATTTCAATGCGGATTTTTAAATCGAAAGCTAGTTTAATCGAGATGGTTCTCAACTAAGTTTCATAAAAATCGGTTAACCCGTTTTTGGAATATTCAACTTTGAAATGACAATGTCAGGGGGGCTAGCACGCGCGCCATTTTGTCGCTTCTCGCTCAGTGCGTCCTTCACTGATTCCATCACTATGAAAGGGACGCACTGGGCGACAAGCGACAAAATGGCGCGCCGTGCTACATGTGCTAGCTGTGGTTACATGTGCAGGGGTTTTTCTTTCTCGCCCACGCACACCACTACAATGACACGTAAGCCGTACACAAATGGCGCGCCGTACTACATGTGCTAGCTGTGGTTACATGTGCGGGGGTTTTTCTTTCTCGCCCACGCACACCACTACAATGACACGTAAGCCGTACACAAATGGCGCGCCGTACTACATGACGTAGTTACAGGACGCCTCAGGACGGTCCCACGTCGCATGGCACTCTCAGGAAAAAATCAGCGAGTCGTGGGGCCAACCTACTACGAACGTCTGCCTGCCGAAATAAAAGACCTCAGTGAAGAGACATTTGGTCGCCGGGTGAAAAACCTTTTGATGGATATTCCATTACTGAATTTTTAGATATTTTTCCTTGACATTGTTTTTATGTTACTTTATATTATATTATTGACTTTGTTCTTAATGTACTTAGTTATTAATTATGCTGTGACGATCCCTATTGGAGATATGGTTTTTTGTGGTGTGGTGTTTATTATTTTAATATTTTTTTTTTGCCTTGACAACTCTTTTCTGGGGACGAAACTATTTTGACATTGTATTATTATTCATTGTTTTATGACTTATTATTTTCGTTTGTTTATTTCATTTATTGACGATCTCAACAGAAATTCTTATATTTTTGACATGTAGTATTTATATAATGTAATTTTAATGTTGAGTAAATAAATAAATCTAAATCTAAAAATCTAAATCATGTGCTAGCTGTGGTTACATGTGCAGGGGTTTGTCTTTCTCGCCCACGCACACCACTACAATGACACGTAAGCCGTACACAAATGGCGCGCCGTACTACATGTGCTAGCTGTGGTTACATGTGCAGGGGTTTTTCTTTCTCACCCACGCACACCACTACAATGACACGTAAGCCGTACACAAATGGCGCGCCGTACTACATGTGCTAGCTGTGGTTACATGTGCAGGGGTTTTTCTTTCTCACCCACGCACACCACTACAATGACACGTAAGCCGTACACAAATGGCGCGCCGTACTACATGTGCTAGCTGTGGTTACATGTGCAAGGGTTTTTCTTTCTCACCCACGCACACCACTACAATGACACGTAAGCCGTACACAAATGGCGCGCCGTACTACATGTGCTAGCTGTGGTTACATGTGCAGGGGTTTTTCTTTCTCGCCCACGCACACCACTACAATGACACGTAAGCCGTACACAAATGGCGCGCCGTACTACATGTGCTAACTGTGGTTACATGTGCAGGGGTTTTTCTTTCTCACCCACGCACACCACTACAATGACACGTAAGCCGTACACAAATGGCGCGCCGTACTACATGTGCTAGCTGTGGTTACATGTGCAGGGGTTTTTCTTTCTCACCCACGCACACCACTACAATGACACGTAAGCCGTACACAAATGGCGCGCCGTACTACATGTACTAGCTGTGGTTACATGTGCAGGGGTTTTTCTTTCTCATCCACGCACACCACTACAATGACACGTAAGCCGTACACAAATGGCGCGCCGTACTACATGTGCTAGCTGTGGTTACATGTGCAGGGGTTTTTCTTTCTCACCCACGCACACCACTACAATGACACGTAAACCGTACACAAATGGCGCGCCGTACTACATGTGCTAGCTGTGGTTACATGTGCAGGGGTTTTTCTTTCTCACCCACGCACACCACTACAATGACACGTAAGCCGTACACAAATGGCGCGCCGTACTACATGTGCTAGCTGTGGTTACATGTGCAGGGGTTTTTCTTTCTCACCCACGCACACCACTACAATGACACGTAAGCCGTACACAAATGGCGCGCCGTACTACATGTACTAGCTGTGGTTACATGTGCAGGGGTTTTTCTTTCTCACCCACGCACACCACTACAATGACACGTAAGCCGTACACAAATGGCGCGCCGTACTACATGTGCTAGCTGTGGTTACATGTGCAGGGGTTTTTCTTTCTCACCCACGCACACCACTACAATGACACGTAAACCGTACACAAATGGCGCGCCGTACTACATGTGCTAGCTGTGGTTACATGTGCAGGGGTTTTTCTTTCTCACCCACGCACACCACTACAATGACACGTAAGCCGTACACAAACACGGAGACGACTCATGTCTCTTGATTACACAGATTGTTTGATTGCTCCCCTTATTTGCTAGCTCCTTGATAACGTCCGACCGGTGTAACATTGTCAAGGGGCGCACTGTTTTTATAATACACATTTAGTATGTGAGATAAAGACGTATCATGAAAATGTTGTGTTTGACGACCGGATAGCCTAGTGGTTAGAGACCCTGACTATGAGACTTGAGGCCCGGGCTCGATCCCCGGTCGGGGCAGATGTTTGTATGATGAATACGAATGTTTGTTCTTGGGTCTTGGATGTTTAATATGTATTTTTATTTTATAACTGGTAATTATATTTATTACAACAAAACAAACAAAAACAAAAAGAGTAATGTATATAAGTATGTATTTATCTACATAAGTATGTGTATCCGTTGTCTAGTACCCATAGTACAGTCTTTGCCTAGTTTGGGACTAGGTCAATTGGTGTCAACTGTCCCATGATTTTTTTTTATTAACTTTTTTTATTTTTTATTTATTGCAATGGGAAACATGCAGCATAGATAACACAAATAGTCAGCTCTTAACGTTAATACATAAGCCACAAGAGTTTCCACTTTATACATCTGTTTATTATTTTTTACTGTTATCAACATTATCCTCTTATTTATTTTGCTTTTTACTTCTGCCACCATTTTCCTCTTCTCACATATCGTAAGTCCTCTATTATGCGTTCAGAAACCGTAGGTGATGACCATCATTATGACGGTCAATTTCCTTTTTCAAAAACCAATACAATTTAAAAATAGGCCTCAATTTAAAAAAATGGATCGAAACGTCAGCTCGACATGTTTGTTTATGATTAAAAAAAAAACAGCCAATTTCGTGACAGGTTTATTATGCCTTCGGCTTCTGAACCCATCTTAGAGTACTTATAGTGTGTAGAAAAAGTAGTAATGTATGCAACTCTACATAATTAGGCCTCAAGAGCATTCTTAAAACACTCGTGTGATCCTATTATGAAACTCGGCTATGTTGAACGCAAATTGGAAATTCGACCAAATGCCACATTCTGATACAATTATTAGTAAACAAGCTTTGCCGCAAAAATGAACAACAACCGAAAAAATAAATGCCTCTGGAACAATTTGCATCGTATTCCTTGTGACTGAAGTGGTTCATTTGAGTTTTGTCAAGATGTATTAAACACGTAACTTGAAGTTTATAATAAAGTAGGATTCTTTAATTTATTTTTTACTTAAGTTCTTTAATTTTACCTACCTTTATTAAACATTTGACAACATTCTTATGGTGCAGCTGTTTTATAGGGTCCCGAGTTGGGTGAATTTATGCATCTTAGCGCGATGTAGGACAGTGAATTAATTAATTTACTTACTTAGTTACCAAAAAATTTACGCAGCATGACAGTAACAAAACTATAATGTACTACCTACACAGAAAAATACCATATAAAACACAATATTACAAAAAATACATACTTGTTTATGGATAAATTAGCGAGACCGTCGTGGAATGGCATATTTGTATGTAGTGGTATTGTGTGTTTATAGGCATTCTATATTTGAAATTTCTCTTTCCCGTATTATCAGTATAAAAAGAGGTTTTTAATAATAATAATTATTACAATATTAATAATTATTAAAAAAAAATTGTATTGAAGAAGAGAATTCCAAAATAATGTCAGTGTTAAATATGTACAATATTATTTACGTTGTGCGTACCTATATTTCATGCGAACCGTACAAACATGCCATTCCATCCAAGCTCTCACTATGTTTTAGATGTCAAAGTGTTTATGACCGTGACATAAGATTTATTTTTGACTTATCTGTGGAAAATCTTTATTCACTAATATACCCAAAGTAATTAAGTTAGTAAACATTTTACTGTACTAAAAAAATAAGATGAAAACACAATTTACAAAAAATTTAATTCGAGTGCAAAGGCATACCTATTATAATTTTTGCCTGGCGACCTCTGCCCTTTGCCAGCCACTCGTATCCTGTTCTTTATCCTCAATTTAAGTAATTCATTATTTGCAAATCTTACTGGTTCTCTGTCCATTAAGGGCTTTAGATATTTCTTTGATGAAACTACGAGCGCTTTAATTGAACTTTTTTAATGGATGGTTTTTTGGGGTCCGAACCAAAATGGTGGAAAGGAATCCTCATTTTTAGGTTAATGCCATCGCTTTCAAGTACAGTCAGCAGCAAAAGTAGCTAAGCAACCGACGCGTTCACAATGATCTAAACACGACTCTATTGTTATAGACATAAGAGCTTGTGCAGATCATTGTGACCGCTTCGGTTGCTTAGCTACTTCTGCTGCTGACTGTACAGCATGATCTCAATGGAGTACCTCTTTGTATTTTTGTTCCATTTTTTTTTTATAGTTTTCCCATTTGAAATCCATCGATAATTGTAGTATGTGGTGACACCGTATTAAAGATCGTAATTTTATTTCTTGGCACATAAGTTTTATATAATCCTCGTAATTTATCAAACAAAACAGAATTATTATAAAATCGTACCACTAAACTACTTATCCAAGTGTCTACATTGTTATCATTAAGTATTTCTTTCTATAATCATTTACCTCCCGACAATGTCACAGCCTCGCGCGTTACCTGCTCAAATGCATTAAGTTAACGGTAGTCAGTGTCAACTAATAGGTCTGCGTATGTGGTTTAAATCGTTCTAATTTCGAACTTTAAGAAAGAAGTGACTTTGCCCTGCAGTCCAAGTCTGAAAAAATAACTTTTTAATTTAAAATAGTCCATTTCAAAGCGTGTTAATTTAATATTAGAATTTATTTTGTAATGCATGTTTTACTGTTGCAAATACGTACTTTAATCTTTGATAATTGAGTCTTGTGACTTATGCTTTTTAGAGGCGTAGAAACATAATTAGTCAGAGAGTGATTTAAAAGACGGGACAATTTATTTTTTAACATCGTTATTTTGTGTCCAAAAAGTAATAGCAATAACTACATATAAGGGAAGTGATAAAAAGTGAGATGAGACCAAGATGACGTCTCTAGGAATACCTACTGAGGCGCCAATACATACAATATTGTATACGTCTGCATCGGCGTATGCAAAGAAAGTTGTAAAAGCACCTAAACAGGTAGGTTTTTTTTTAAATTATTTTATATACTTACAACCTAAGAAAAACAAAGATCAAGCATTTCTATAAAAAAGTAGGTAACGTAAAAAGATCAAACAAAATGTATCGTAATCCAGTGTAACATTTTTAGGGTTCCCCAGTCAACAAGAAACCTTTATAGTTTCATCATGTCCGAATGTCTGTCCTCTTTGATAATTTGGCATGCATAACTTTTTAAAATCGTAAAAAGTTTTTTTAGGCTGCTTCTCCTGTAGGAAAGTACAGTATAGTGGGGGTATTTAGGCTTCTTTGTCTCAAGAGGAAAACTGAAGAATCCTTATAGAATCACTAAGTTGTCTGTCAAGACCGTTTTTCTCTGGTACGCGAAGAGGCAGCAAGCTGAAATTAATATCAAATACTCAGGTCTGCAATGTCTTGAAGTCGTGAAAAAGTCAAATTTCAAAGTCAACGCAATAAAAATATACAGCCATTAAAAGGGTGTTTCCGTACAGATTGCCTTGGAATTACAACTTATAGGATACCTATACCTACTTTCAGTTGTCCTAGAAACTTGAACTCTGAAAGAAGGTAGCCCTTATAGCACAACAAAAAGATTAATCTGAAATCCTAAATTTCTATGTCTGTCTGTATGTATGCCAGAGATCAATGTAAAATGGCACCACACTGTGAACATTTAGGACACATTTTAGAATAAAGAGCACCACGTTTTTACCCGACTGCCTAAGGACGGTTATGTTCTTGGTGGTGTTTAAACAGATAATTAATGAACAACAAGGTGTTTTGTTTTTAAAAGTTGACGTCGCACGTTCTGTGATTAAGATATTTAAGGTAGGTACTGTAAATACACCGCACTCTACGAAAGTTCACGATTCAAACGGTTTGATTGTCTCATTTCTACTTTTATACAGGACTTTTAATTGACTAAAAAATAAAAGCGTTAATTTTGATTACAACGCCATAAAAAACCATTTAACTCATGCATAATTAAATATCAGAATAGGTACTTGTGTATTCACTTAGCACGGTTTACAAGACATAAAGAAAGGAAATGAAAGGTTATTTTTGTCTGTTAACAATAGAACTTTAGAAGAAGCTGGGGAACTGTTTGTGTGGGAGTTTATTAAAATTCAACTTTGCAAACATCCTGTTATCGTGTTTTGCATACTGGCAATTCACTTAGCTTTTTTGTTTTCTTAAGTACTCGTAGGAGAATAAAAAAATAAAAAAAATAAAAGATCATTTATTCACAAAAAAATAATGTAAATAGACCAAGTAACAACACATGAAAAGCCATTACAATTTTGGGAAAAGGCGAGGACTCAGCAGATTGCTGGAATTGTAGATGTCATGAAGAAATTATCAAGTTAAGCCAAGTGTAACCTACAAAATTATCTATATACCTACATACATACATATATGTACATACATAGAGCCACGTTTTTGCCGCCGTGTATAATAGTAGTTACCGCTACCGTATACAGCAGGCGAACTGTTGGTAAGCTTCCCGCAAGGTGGACGGATGATCTGATAAAGACCGCGGGAAGCCATTGGCTGCGGATAGCACAAATCCGATCGTCGTGGAGATTCTTGGGGAACGCCTATGTCCAGCAGTGGAAGTATTCCTACTGATATGATGATGATGATGATAATTATTATGTGGTTACCTAACTGTTAGTGGCTTAACGGTGCAGTGACTACTCTTCCCACCATAAGTTTCCTGGTAACGGTTCAAAAAGCCTCTCATTCTGAGAAGAGGAATGTGTCCAGCAAAGCGACTTAATCAGGATAGATTATTGTCATAAAATATTATTAATTACTTTTAAATACTTATTTCAAGCTATTAAGAATTTTCTCGAACCATTTCTGAAAAGATTTCCATTCTTCATTGGATTTTTTGATCCTTCACAACTCTTATTTGACTGTGTGATTGCAATGATAATAAGTATGATACGATTGCAATGAAAAACTGAAAAAGTTGGCGCCGTAGAATAATTTAGGTACTGACAGCAAAATAAAATATTCAATGAAATTCAGCAAGCCAACAGGAGATTAGTTTTCAGGGCGAATTTTGATTCAAATTCCTGAATTTCAGGATAGCGGAAATAAATTTTCTCTAAGCTTAAAGCGTAGGTACTGAAACGGCCATTGTTGAATAAATGGAAGTAATTGTAGAATTATTTTTAAGGACCAGACATACCTGATTCTTTTCACTTTCTCGTCCGCTTATTAGTGTCAAATTATATTCTTTTCAATCTATTTGAATTCTTTAGAACTAATATGTCCGTTGTCTAGTACCCATATAGTACAGATTTAAACTTTCGCGATTTTCACACATTATGCTGATACTCGAGACTTAATCGCGTAAAAAAAATCCCTTCCCCTTTCGAGACCATGGACGCAACGTCTGTCCGAAACGTCAAGGTATTTAAATTTAGATAATAATTATATTTTTACGCGATTAAGTCCCGAGTATCATGATAACATATAGTACAGGGTACTACAGGCTTTGCCTAGTTTGTGACAGGTCAATTGGTGTCAGTTGTCCCATGACATTTATTTAGGAGTATATGCCTAGAAGGGTCACACTGAAAACCAGCGCTACGGCTTGCCGCAGCATCATGCTGAGGGTGACCCTTTAGTGCTATTCGGCACATATTTTTAATCGTTCGTTGTCTTTATTAATTAATAGTGTATCTGTTTGATTAGTGTCTTCTTTTTTTAATTGTGTGTAGTGTCTATTAAACATATGTTCTTTCTTTTAAAAGCTTGTAAAAAATTAGCCTAGCCTGATTCCTGATATCAATAAAACCCAAGAGTTCACGATACAATTTTATAGTTCGCCCTCAAGAGGAGTTTTTGAAATTTATGTAGTTATGTTTAATGTTTATGCTGGTTTTACGATCGCCGTTAAAACGGACGTGGAAAAAATTCCGCAATCATGTTTTCTTGATGGATTGTTTCTGTTCGGGTGGGAGAGTCAAAAATATCGAAGCAAATCAAAGAATTTTATTTATTCAAAAATGTAATTTTATGTACCTACCTATCAAAATAACGATTGGACTTTTAGTGTTCGAGACGGTAGTGAAATTCTAAATATCAGTTAATATGCTTGGCACCTAGTCAACTTGCCAAATTAGTACATATACACAACATTTTTGTAGCTATATATTGTGCGGAAAATTCATTTTCCCACTACTTCTCCAGTGTTCTTTACTATTTACGCGCATGCGCTCACGTAGAGGCAAATATTTTTCGATACCATATTAATTTTCAGGTGACAAAAAATTTAATGTTGTCTGCTTCCTCTAAACCTGCCTGTAAAAGTATGACGTCTACTTGACCGATGTCCTAACTTCCTAACTATTATAAATGTGAAAGTAACTCTGTCTCGCTGTCTGTTTGTTACCTCTTCACGAGAAAACCGCTGCACCAATCTAGATGAAATTTGGTAAGAAGGTAGTTTGAATACTGTGGAATAACATAGGCTACTTTTTATTCGGGAAAATTATATAGTTCCCGCGGGATAGCGACAACCGAAATCTAAGCGGACGAAGTCGCGGGCAACAGCTAGTTAGAAATAAAAGCAATAGCGTTGTAGGGCAGAATAGATCTATCAGTTACGGCCTCAATCGCACTTTACGAGAAACTTTTTATATGTGTAATCTTTCGATTGGCGGCAGAAAATAGACTTATGTACTACGAGCAACAGGTGGGAAGCGGATATAAATCGTCGTCATGCGACCTGTTTATTTTAACTACTTGCAACTTAGAAAAGTTTAAAACCCCCCGAAATGTTTATATTAAATTCTATGAAGGGTAATTCTATTACTAGCCACCTGTAACTGGCTACTTTGCTAATATAATCTGTAAGAGAAGGAAATGTTGATCTAAATTGTATTTTTTTTTAAATGCCAATCTTGGTGTAAGGGTATATGGCATGCAACCCGGAGTGTCAAGGATCCGGGTTCGATTCGTTGGCATTTTTCTGTGTATTCATGTTTCAGTGAGTTTATTAAAAGTATAAAGAAATGCTGAATCATGTAATTAAACTAAAATATATAGATCCAGAACTGTTACCGAGATTTCCCTGGGATCCCATCATCAGGTCCTGACTTGGTGACAATGGGACCACCTCGGGAGTGTACCTACTCTTTCGGATGTAAAAAGAATTTTGGAAATCGGTCTACAATTGACAGAGTAATCAGTGTACCTACATACATAAAAAAATACATACAGTGGAACATAGAACCTCCTCCTTTTTTGAAGTCGGTTAATAGCCGCTTTCAAATTGGTCTATCTATCTAGGAGTTATGATGCCACAAACAAACAGGTACACACGTCAAACTTATACCAACTAGCAGCTACGACTCCTTCTGCGTTAGGCCTGGACGGACCTTGAGCAAAGGCCTACCCTCGAAGGGTACCTCGGTAGCCATCAAAGAGTGATGTGCCTCATTTAAATGGATATTAATGACAAGGGTATAGGTAAAGGCCTATCCCAATACATCCCCAGGCAATATTTGAACGCTCACAGATAGGTAGGTATATTATAATTAATTTACCAAACGGGTAACTATTTTAACTCTCGTTTTCCAAAATTCCCACAGGAAAAAGAACAAACAATATTATTTTCATAATAACTGACTAGTGGGTCTAGTCTTGAAAGTTTACAATATTCCTTGAGGATCACAGAGGTGCACTAAGACGGGATGTTTCGAAATTCCAACGGGATAGGGAATGAAGGGGATTTATACAGAAAATATGTCGTTTGTTACCTATAGGCCACGCTTGCGAAGCCGCGGCCAGGAGGTACTTATAATAAAAGCAATTGACAATGACAGTAAATCCAAGCTAAAACTAATTAAACTAAACTGATGCAACTTGTGACCAAAGGGCTGGCAGTTTTCTCTCTCAAAGAATCAGCATCGCTATTCAGCGAGGCAACGCTGCCAGCCTTTTGGGCACTATGCCACGGGGGCCTTATTTAGATTTAATTTAGTTTTAAGTTGTAGTTTATTTAGTTTAAGCTTAGATTTAATGTCATTGTAAATTGCTTTTATTATGTAAATAAAGTAGTATTTTATTAAACTAAAACTTTAAACTAAATTAAACCTAAAAAAGGCCCCCCGTGGCATGATGCCCAAAAGGCTGGCAGCGTTTCCTCGCTGAAAATGTAGCGAGAGAGAAGCCAGATAGAGAGAGAGAACACTGCCAGCCCTTTGGTCACAAGCTGCATCGACCAAGCGCTTTTGCAACTCTGGAATAAGCTTGTAAGCGCCGGACTTCATTGACCCAAGGTTTCAAACTCGACAGCAATAAAATTTATAATTATATACGAAGTCTCTTCTATTCTTGGCTTAACTTGACACATGTACGACAAGTATGACAAGCTACGTTAACGTTAGCAAGTTGATTTATCACTATCCCGTCAGTTCGTCGCTAAGACGGCAAATGGCAATGATATGTTTGAATATGAATGGTGTGAATGGCATTCGAGTGCTGCATTCGGCATGACAAGTGATAACGTGTAGTTGTTTTGAAGGTAAACATTGTATGTAATTATAAGACTTTGCAATTGCAATTGTTTATCATAAGATCGTAACTACAGTGCCCTGCCGCTAAGAAGTAAATCTTGACACATTTCTGATTATTGACAATGTTAACCATAGGAGAAAAATGCTAGAATTGCTTAATGCGTGTGGCAAGCAAGCAAGTCTGGCAATTTTTCTCCTATGGTTAACATTGTCAATAAACAGAAACTTCATAGCTGTGCAATGTGTCAGGATTGATTTCATAGCGGCGTGAGCACTGAAAATCATAAAAATGAATGAAGGTTATTTTTGTTCTAAGGTGTTAAATAATACTAAATGTTTCTATCATTATCGTCAACCTATTTACATCCCAGTGCTGGGCACAGGCGTCCTCTCAGAATGTCATACCTTTATTTTTTGCATGAAAGAATTTCCTGTGAAAGCCATTGCAACTTTCAAAATACGTGTACTTATAAACTTTCTTGCCAGATGCCGTCACTCCGTTTAGACACTTTAAATCCCATGTTGATAGAACGTTGTGTGCTCCTGAGGGCCTCAGGAACGTGTAGTTTAACTGTGTTGGATATCTCTTGGGCATCCCTTATACTAAAATTGGCTGTACTGCCTGCCTTAGACCTTTCGGTGAATCTGACGCCCTCGAATACAGACAAGGTTGCCCATCCATTTCATGTCAATAAGCATCTAGTGGAAAGTAAATATTTAGTACGCTCACCTTTTAAAAATATCACGCTGACGTTTTATTTGATTAAACAAAATAGCGTGGTTTGCTATTCCTCAGTAACCTCGAAATATTCTGAGACTTGCAGGTTAAAATATTGTGTGATAATTTTTGCTTTCTTAGGCCTAACACGCGGCCCTTAGAGACTATGCCCAAATCCCCATTTCTGAGTTCCCAGCCGTGGGATGTAGACTAGAGATAATAAATAAATATCATGGGAAAATTAACACCAACAAAATTTACCTAGTCCCAAACTAGGCAAATAGAAACGGATAAACATACTTATAAAGATAATGAATTTGACCAATAGGCGATCATCATCAACGTAATTAAATAATAAATTCGTTTGTAGCTCGAATGTGGATAATTACAATGGTGTTATTATATTACGTAAGTACTAAAAGTAGTGCCTTACAGTCAGTCTCACAGTCAGCCGTCGTCCAGCATGCAATAATATTTATAAGCTATGTTACAATTTCTGATAGGTACGTCTTATACATCTATAACAAATGAGTTAATTTTAACGTTCAATTATGTTTTCTCTAAGGTTGTTCACGGCTGTTTCAACGTCGAAGTCTCAAATTAACTGTCATTATAGTATCGAAAATCTTTGACGCTGAAATAGCCGAGAACGCAACGCTGTCACCTTACCGGTGATATTCTATCAAAGGTTTTGTGATCACCTGCATTCTGATTAGAATAAACTATTAAATACGATGTCAATTGTAACCAAATATTTCTGATTCGGTATAGGCAAAGATAATAATATGTGAGACTATAAATAAGGTGTTTCATTACTTACTATAACACCAATGGACTTTGGGTCGAGTACAAAATTCATGAAAAATGTAACCTCCCAGTACAACACGGCATTTTTCGATGACAGTCGGACATCATAGCGCTGTCGTTCGACCAAACTGAGACAGACTGACGCTCGATTAGTGGTCTTTTCTGCAAATTAGTGGTCTTTTAGTTCGGACGTTTTCAAGCGCTAACCCAAAGTCCATGGTGTTGGTAAGTCAATGGGTGTATTCAATTTATTTCAGTGGTTGTCTGTCAGTTAATTATAGTTAATGTTATAAGTTCAACGTGGCTGAATAAAAAATGAGCCAAGCAAGAAGCTAAGCCCAGTGGTTCGGATGCGGACGAGATAAGATAGGACATCCACAATCAGAACCTGAACGAGCCAGGCGCAGACTTACCTCCCGAGATAAATCGCGTCTGGAAGTAATCTAGGGCGAAGCGACAGCGGAATAAGCGGTCTACGTAACTTAGTTTTTTTTTTATACGACAAGGAAGGCAAAGGAGCAGGTCGATGCTGTATGACATTATACTCGTATCGTATATGACATTATATTCGTATCGTATATGACATTATGTTGCGTGTTACACCCCTACGAGCATAGGGGACCACGTTGAATTTTTCCATATTTTTCTTATGGAAAAAATTAAACGTGTTTCCCTATGCTAACCGTAGTCCCGTAGTGTAAGGATGGTAGCACGCGACACAGAATGTTGAGGATCCGGGTTCGAGTCGCGGGGTTAGCATTTTCTGGTCTTTTTTCTGTGTATCCTTGTCTCAGTGAGTATTTAAAATGTGTAATTGATAGTCACGGGAAAACCGTAAAAATAAACTGGAGAAAAATACAAAAAGATACCTACTCCCCTACTCCATTTGAGATCATGTATGCTATGTGACAGCTAATAATAATAAATAAAATAACGAATAAAATCAAAATAAAAAAATGTTTCAGACCAGATGCCCCATATAATTGTTAGTAGGTACAATTACACTTGACTGTTAGTTTAGTACATTACGTTATACGCATACAAAAAAAAAAAGGAAAATAATTATTTTAACTGCCCCGTCACAATCCCCACCCAGTGCTTAGTGATAGGGTAGTCGAGGCGTTCTGCAAACATCAATATAAAGAATGCTGAAAAAATGTTTTAGAAAAAAAAAAACGTTTTTGCTGTTGGTACGCTGATTTCCTTGGCTAATACGGATCTGGCATCGAGAGCGATTTGCCTGCAATCTCCGCGCCCTCCATACTTACAATGTATTATCGGTGATATAAATGCATAAATGCGGAAGTCTGTCCGTATGGCTATTTTAGCAATGCAATGAGAGGTTGTAAGTGTTTGAAAAAAGTGGGAACGCTGTCAGGCAGGACTGTTTAAGGATTGTTACTTTTTTTTCATAACTTACAACACACATGGGTATTTTAAATGCAGACTGGGTCTGCGTCTGTTACGCTTTTACTTCGAAATCACATAGCCAATTTTGATATATTGATACATGGAACCTCGAAGAAGGACTGGGCTACTTTTGTACTGCATTGCAAGTAGATACAATCAACAAAATGTACTTACTGTCAACAAAATTTAAAATCAAATCAAAATTTAAGAAGAAAACTTCTTCCAATCATAAAATTCATAATCAATTATTCTTTTCTAGACAGAAAAACGATAGCGCTGTTCAAAATATTAGTTGAACAGAACGGCGACATCTTGTGTTTAAATAATAAAACATTAATTTTCGCGTTTCAAGCTCTCTGCGAGCCCATTCTCAAAGCACCAAAACATAAATGGTAGCGGGTAAGCAAATCACTTGCTCTTAATTCATAAACTTTCTTATACAAAATTGTTTTAATATCAACTTTACAAAACGATTATAAAGTTTACCACTGACAAATGGTTTGCCTTCATTTCATTTTCAAATTTAGTGTCGTACAAATGAAATACTTATTACAAAATTCTGCAAAAATGTCACAGATTATGTAATAAGTATTTTATTTGTACGACATTAAATTTCAAAATGAAATGAAGGGAAACCATAATTATCTGTCAGTGGTACCTAAACTTAGAGTAGGTAATCGTACTGTACTATTTATACTAACCGTAGCCTGCATCAGCGAAGGCCATAATGTTCATCATTGTGTATCATATAATATGATAACATCTTATTGAAGTACGGCTAGTGCAAACAAATAAAATCATAGACAACACCCATTTGCCAAAGTAAATAATATGGTAATAGACGGAGTTAGAGCAGTATCGCGCATGACAGTAGGTAAATAATTGGCTATAACAACAAATTCGATCGAAACCCTCAATGATATGTTTTCCTTAGAATAACTATCAATAACATGCGCAAACCTGTATTTTGCTTAAATATGCTGCTGGAAAACTATCTTTGGATGTCTTAGATAAGGTTGAAATTTGAAGGTAACCCAAGGATTTTATAGGCGTTTATGAAGGATTTCGATAGGGTTGTCTTCAAATTACGGGCAAAAAAACAGAAAATTATGAGTAGGTAATCCCGGGGATCGAACCCGGATCCATGACGATCCATGTCACATGCTTATCTATCCACTAAAGCTATAGTTAGTCAAAATATTCACTTCACATTTTTTCCATGCATTTAACTAATAATGGCTTGTTGGTCGCTTTTTTGGTGAATGGCACCATCATTGTAGAATACCTCGCAACGAGTTGACATAGACAGCCACATTGGAATGTAATATACAAAGTCGAAAAACCAGAACGGGATAAAAGAAACGAGACAGAGCGAGATGGCCCTCTACAACACCATTTTGACACGTTTCTCCTAAACAACACATTATTTCTCTGGATTTTTAAAGCAATTCGATTCTTTGATCTAGGGAATAGCGAAAAAAAAAACCTTAGAAAAAAAACGTAAAATGATCATCAAAAATAATGATAAATCAATAAAATAAAATAAAATGCGTTTATTTCGGACAACAGAAACCAAAGCCTATAGTTTTATGGCCTAGCACTAAGCAGCAGAAATATGAAGTCGGTGCGGTACGAGCGGAATATTCTTTGAATGAAGCACCGACTTCATATTTCTGCTGCTTAGTGCTAGGCCATAAAACTTTAGGCTTTAGTTTCTGTTGTCCGAAATAAACGCATTTTATTTTATTTTATTTATTTATCATTATTTTTGAGAATTATTTTACGTTTTTTTCTAAGGTTTTTTTTTGAAGGCGGTTTTACTTTTTTATTAAAAGATTTTTATTTCACAACTTTACGTTGATTTAACATTTTCTGAATTATCCTCCAACTCCTAACCGTTAAGGAGTTGTACCTTCCATCATCAGCTCATCAACATGAGATGATGACTACCGGACGCAAATACTTGAATAGCCTTAAAAAATATATGAAACACATGATACGTGCCTATAAAATTTGAGGGTTGCCCTCGATTTCCCTGAGATCCCATCATCAGATCATGATTTGGTGACAGTGGGACCACCTCAGGAGTAGGAGGAGGAGGAGGAGGCCCTTTCGAATAATGATTTAACATTTTCAGAATTATCCTCCAACTCCTAACCGCTAAGGAGTTGTACCTTCCATCATCAGCTCATCATCATAAGATGATGACTACCAGACGCAAATACTTGAATAACCTTAGAAAATATATGAAACACATAGTACGTGCCTGTAAAATTTGAGGGTTGCCCTCGATTTTACTAGGATCCCATCATCAGATCATGACTTGATGACAATGGGATCACCTCAGGAGTATACCCTTTCGAATAAAAAAAGAATTTTGAAAATCGGTCTACAATTGACGGAGTAATCGATGAACATACATAAAAAAAAATACATACAGTGGAACGTAGAACCTCCTCCTTTTTTGAAGTCGGTTAAAAACTTGAGAAAATGTGATGCTGAGTGTGTAAGTTTTGTATATTAAGCAAAATAAAATCGTAAGTTCGAATTTCGAGCCAAAAGCGATTGATCGATCGATCGAAGCGATTGGCATAGACAATAGTCTATGCCAGTGTTGCCGTGCAGGGATAAAGAAAGCCATTCATTATCCTGCATTGCAGTCTACGGAAATTTAAAATTTTGTCCATGTAATTTTTTATTGGTAACATAAAGCAAAAAATAAGTACGTGTCCAATATTTTTTTTCCGATAATCTGTCTGTCGGACTAATAGAAATATTACTTTTTTACCCAGAGGACACATTCCTATTGCTACAGAGATTCCTAATATTCCACGCGGGCGGAGCCGCGGGCGCTCTCTATAAATAATAATAGTTTTTAACGTAAAAACCGCAAAAAAAAACTTAGAAAAAACGCAAAAGATACACCTGCTTACCTCTTTCATTGCTGATTTAAGAGTTTCCTTATACCTATAGTTATTAAAATGCGGGAGAAGCAAAAAAACGCTCTCCTCAATAAAGTATCTAGAATAACGAATTAACAGACCGTTGTTGTCAAATTGACAGTTGGCGCCATCTTGAATGAACAGTTCATTCGTTCGTTCATTCATTCATTCACGGCTTGTAATAAAAGTGTAGAGGTTAAGCCAATCACTTTGGTCTCATGGATTATGCAAGACTTGTCATGTTTGAGGTATCCCTGACTGATTTAGAGAAGGGGTCGAATCAGTTCGAGAAACTTAAACCTTAAACTTAAGTTAAAGGGTAAACCTAAACACGGTTTTTTACTTACACACGAGCAAAATTAATTACATAAACACCTAACTTTGTTATCAAAATAGGTGAAATATAACACTAAAGCGTGAAATTAGATAGGTATATTGTGTTCAATTTGCAGCTCTGCGATTTTCAATTAAGTGGTTACGACAAGTTACGATAAAATTGTCTTTTTAATCTGAGGGCATTGCAGTGTCCCTCGCCAAGTCGAGCAATCGTACCAACCTTTTTCCGAAGCGACTCACGGCACTTATGTGCCCCTGTAACTTTGTTGTTAATTTCAATATTCATTAAATAAATAATCATGATTATTAAAGATTACGTTCAAAAAACAAAAGGAGGAACATCTACAAAAATAAGTACTTAATGAAATCCCATCAAAAATATAAAATACGTTTTTGATGGGATTTCATAAAAATAATAAAAAAAAACAAGTGACAGTTTTGACATTTCAAAAAAAGTTGCTGGTTTGACACTAGTCATCATCACAATTGCAATAGGTACCTACTGCACTTTTGACCGAACTTACTGACTGAAACTGAAATAATTATGTAATTATTATACAATACAGTATCCGTATAAGCTGAAATGCATATTTATTTTAATGCTTCCTGAATTTAAAATACATCTGAAATTGTATTACGGACTCCCGCGATGAATTTCAGGCGGACGCGAAAGCAGTGTTCTCATAAATTTTGGGTTGCGCAATTTCTGCTAGCGTTCCGCTTTGCTCGAACAAAGAGTTTAAGCAGATTTGTAAGCACGGAATTTCCGATGCTACCTCCTATTATAGAAAGTAGGTAAGAAAAGCGGATTAGTTTCCTTTCAAATGGGGGCTTCGGCCCCATGAATGCCTTTCAAATGACCGGGTCTCCATGGGTAGGGTTACCAGATGGAAATATTAAAAGTCCGGAGAAAAAGCCTGATTTTCATTGAAGAATCCTGAGAATTGGTCGCAATTTGCGAATTTTCTCGGAAACATATAATTTTGTGGAAAAAAGTCAGATTATTGGTTTAGTGCTGCACTGGATAATACGATAAGTAATAGAAGATTTAATAATTACCAAATGTTGATTTGTACTTATTTATCCACCAACTCTTTGTGTGATTGTTTTGAATCTTGAATTATTTCATTGCCTAAAAAAACGAGTTGATTAATTATCAGTACCAATATAAGGGATCGAAATACGGAATTATGAAACTTCACAGTAAGTGGTAATGTTGCGTTTAATATGGTAACTTCCGTATCGCACGATAAAGGAAGTTTTATGTGAAAATGGAATGGAAGTTGGATATACTTTAAATACTACTTTATTTACATAATAAAAGCAATTTACAATGACATTAAATCTAAGCTTAAACTAAATAAACTACAACTTAAAACTAAATTAAATCTAAATAAGGCCCCCGTGGCATAGTGCCCAAAAGGCTGGCAGCGTTGCCTCGCTGAATAGCGATGCTGATTCTTTGAGAGAGAAAACTGCCAGCCCTTTGATCACAAGTTGCATCAACTAAGCGCTTTTGTAACTCAGAAATAAGCTTGTAAGCGCTGGGACCCCATGGACCCAAAGTTTCAAACCCGACAGGAACAAAATTATAATTCGGACCGAGAGATTGATACTTAGAATTTTTTCTATTTTCAGCCGTTTCTGCCGCCGCACCAGCTTTTTGTGTGGTTCCCTGGAGATGTGAGGGTGCTACTGTATCGACACAGGTCGCATCCCAAACCAGAACCCTACCCATTCTCCAGGGAATCAGAGACATACCGTCCGGCCTTTTGCCATCGTCGCGGGCAATGCCGCTTGGCTCCAAAATGGCCGGCACGTTCGCAGAGGCAAGAGCCCGGCGGATTATGTCATTGAGCGCGGCATGACGGGAGAAACGGCCGGCGCTCTTTTGACAGGAAAGACCATGGTGTCCCGTTTCGTCCACATTGGTGCCACAGAGGCAACGGTGTGGTGAACACAGCGCAACACCCAGTCTTAGCCCGACTGCAATTCTCAGTGTTTCAGGCTCAAGAAAGGTTCCGGTGTTAACGGAAGGATAAGCATGAAGCCAGTCACCGGATTCCTTTCTTGCCACAGCCAAAAGCCTTGCGCGGTCTGGGCCTGAACTGGAACTGAGAATATTAGAATAAGTTAATTTGGATAGTGTGTCATCCCAGCTCCGTTGGAAATTTGGATAAGCGGGAGGATTTTCACCCGGACAAGCCATTAGCCAAGCATTCCTAGCATCAACCAAACCCGTCGTCTCGTAGTTTGAAGGACAATCCTTTAGGATTTTACCTACGAGGGTGGACGTGCTGTGGACAGATGATAGGAACGCTGGTAAAGCAACACTAGAAATTTTGCGGATACCTAGCCCACCATATCTGATAGGAAGGGAAGCCTGGGTCCAAGATTGCCCATTGAATTGTAAGTTAAGTATAGATTCCAAAGAAGTTTTCATAAGGGAATCAATTAAGGTCAGAGAATTTTGATGTTTCCAAAAGGGACAACAACGAAGCAAATAAGTAAATTTTGGCACAAAAAGGCAAAATTTTAGAATAGTGATAGCAGTGTGAGCACTGATTTCCAGCAGCCGGTCTGCAGAATTTTGAAATTTTGAAACAGTTTTTGCGATTAAATCTGGAATGGCATCGTCGAAGATTGGTGACCCTAGGAGGCTTAAGTTTTGCTTATCGAAAATTTTGATATTTGGACAAAGTAAATTAAAATGTTGGAAGAGATCGGATCGGATCGCGTTGTTTATGAACAGTTCGCATTTATTAAAGTTTAGATCTAAACCAATGGCCTTAAATTTATTTATAATTTCTGAGAGATCTGAAAGTACCGTAACTGCATCACCTCCTAGGGAACCATCATCAAGATACCATACGTTAAATTTGGACTTTAAATTTTGAATGATGGGGTTAATGGCTAAACTGAAAATGGCTGGTCCGAGGGGATCACCCTGCTGACAGCCGACTTCAGAAGATAATTCGTTGCTTTTGTACATTAATTTAGAAGGTTCATGATAACAGTTAAGTAGGTAATTATAAATTTCCGGAATATTATTCCTAATTTCTGTGAGCAAGGTGTCCCTGTTTACCGAATTAAATGCATTTTTGACGTCAATTTTGAGTAAAACCTCACACTGATCGTTATTAAGGTAGGTGCGCAGGGCATGGACTGCCGCTTCGCACCCACCTTTAGTACCGAAACCTAATTGAATTGGTTCAAACTGAGGTTGCAATTTTGAAACTATGTGACGAACTGAAATTTTAGAAGTTAATCGCCGAAATGTAGAGCCGACCGCAATGGGTCTGACACCTCCGTCTTTTTTAGTGAGCGCAATTAGGTTGGCTCCATAAAGAACGGGAACTATTTCGGGATTAACATTGCCAGACAGCATGAGGTTTATTAATTTTGTTAAAGCGAGGATTAAATGTTTGCCTGCGTCGCCCACACAGTGAGAGGTAAGGTCTTTTAGGTGTTGGGGAGCAAGTCCGTCAAGACTTGCTGCAGAACCGGTTTTAAATGAATAGATTGCATTCACTGTGTCTTTCTCGTGAATGTTTAAACAAACATCGGGCGACGTAGGCGGGTCCAAAAAGTATGCGTTTGTAGGAGCTCGAGGGTGTTTAGTTTGTAAGGCCGAGAGTGTGTCGCTATTATCTGGAGATAGTACGTCACTGGAAAAAAGTAACCGCGCGGCCCCCTTCAGGTCTCCGTCGCTAACTTTAGATTCCACTTTGTTTTTAAAATAATTTTGATTGCTATTTTTGCCTGTACTAAAAACTGTAAGGCAAGGCGGTGAATAATTGGAACAATTGTTTTTTATTTTTTGGGTAAGAGAAATCTTAGACGATTTATCGTCTTTAACGTGAAGTGTATTAAATGGGAAAAGTAACAAATTCTGCCAGTCCGCATAGCTATTATTGTCCAAACATTTCGTTATAAGTTGAGCCAAATGAGTAGCGACGGAGATCCGGGCGCCACGGGGAATTCTTTTTACCACCTTAACATTGTTTTTTAAGTGGCTCAAATGCAGATGGAAGGGAATAGTGGGTGGATTAGTAGGAGTACGGTTTGTATTTGGGGAGACAGGATTTATGTACAAGGGGGGGGCATTCTGACTTAAACATTTGTGCAATTTGGATTTGTGAATATTCAAACCTCTACTACTACTAAATGTTCTACTGCATATTGGGCATACATGTGACGTACCATCTACGGGTTGCGTTGCATTCTGCATATGATCTAAGGGCATAAAAACACAACACAACGGAAAACTAAATAGAAAAATAGTCTGACAGCCGCGACAAAACTGCACTGACGGGGCTCCGCCAAGAGCGGCGCGTGCGGGAGTCGCGGGGACTCAGGCCGGCGTGGAAAGAGGTCGAGGTGGCCGGGATGCACATGAAACAAACATTATTATTAGTATTTAATTATTAAAATATTTGGGAGCTTTATTTGAAATCGTGTTGACGTTGACGTACCGTTTTTTTTTTTTTTTTTTTTTTTTTTTTTTTTTTTTTTTTTTTTTTTTTTTTTTTTTTTTTTTTTTTTTTTTTTTTTTTTTTTTTTTTTTGATATTATGATATAGTTACGACGAAGGAAGTAAAGCAGAGATTAAAAGTAAATTCAAACGTGATGTATTTTAATGCTTATAGGTTTTATAAGTAAACGAATTATCGTGCCAGAAGATGAAAGAACTTGCGTTAAGAAGAATCCTGAGAATTGGTCGCAATTTGCGAATTTTCTCGGAAACATATAATTTTGTGGAAAAAAGTCAGATTATTGGTTTAGTGCTGCACTGGATAATACGATAAGTAATAGAAGATTTAATAATTACTAAATGTTGATTTGTACTTATTTATCCACCAACTCTTTGTGTGATTGTTTTGAATCTTGAATTATTTTATTGCCTAAAAAAACGAGTTGATTAATTATCAGTACCAATATAAGGGATCGAAATACGGAATTATGAAACTTCACAGTAAGTGGTAATGTTGCGTTTAATATGGTAACTTCCGTATCGCACGATAAAGGAAGTTTTATGTGAAAATGGAATGGAAGTTGGATATTATGATATAGTTACGACGAAGGAAGTAAAGCAGAGATTAAAAGTAAATTCAAACGTGATGTATTTTAATGCTTATAGGTTTTATAAGTAAACGAATTATCGTGCCAGAAGATGAAAGAACTTGCGTTAAGAAGAACGAAAACGAAATGTGACGACAAGAGTTTTACCCGGTTGCGCCACATAAGGTAGCGCACTTTTAAACTTGAAGAGCTTTCATTTTAGCGCGCTTCATATTGGCAAAGAAATGCAGTAGTTGGTTGGTTCAAGGGCCAGATCGACCCCTAATTACACTGCAGCACTGGAGACTTTGTTTTTGTTTTTAGTCTCAAACTGCGTCTGACAGTGTTTCCAATATTCTGATACGACTATACACGATGCGAAAGTATAATCTCGTTCTAGGGAGCCATACCTTTTCATACAGTAAATCCCATGGGCAAATAAAGCCCTTTGTAACGCAAAAAATATCTTTAATCCTCTAGTTTCAAAGCTCAATGTTTGTAGTTTTTAATGTCGTTGATAAAATACAGACTGGTCGTTCGGTTGAAATATTACTACCTAAGGGTTCTGTGGGACCATTGGAGCACTAAGTCCTTTTTCTTATTACGTAGAGTATTTGCAACCTTAAGGGGTTGTAAATACACCTTATATTTGCTGCAAGAGTGAGAAAGTGGATTTGATCCTAGTTGAAGGTTTAAGAGTAAGTTTAAATTAGTAGAATGAGACTCGTTAGAACTATCTTATATTCTTGAGTCTTGGTGACGGTTACGGTTAAGACATAACCTAAGTTTCAGTGTAGGTATATAACTCTATACTCAGAAGTTAAGCCATACTTGACGACCGGATGGCCTAGTGGTTAGCGACCCTGACTATGAAGCTTGAGGTCCCGGGTTCGAATCCCGGTCGGGGCAGATGTTTGTATGATGAATACGAATGTTTGTTCTCGGGTCTTGGATGTTTAATATGTATATAAGTATGTATTTATCTAAGTATAAGTATGTTTATCCGTTGTCTAGTACCCATAGTACAGGCTTTGCCTAGTTTGGGACTAGGTCAATTGGTGTCAATTTGTCCCATGATATTTCATTCACCGAAAAGCTCATGATAAATTACAAATGTAATTCCGCACATAAATTCCGAAAAACTCAGAGGTGCGAGCCGGGATTTGAACCCACGACACTCTGCTTGAGAGGCCATATGTCAAACCACTAGGCTATCACGGCTTTTTTCTATGATATTTATTATTTATTTATTTATTTTACTTAACTCGTACTGTGTGTACTAAAAATCGTCTGTGGTAAGCAACAGTAACAGACTCACTGAAATAAAAGATGCATACTCGTAAATAGCTCGTTTGACGTGCATTGCGAAAAGATTATCGAGTTGTCAGACCGATGAATAACTACGTACTTACTGAATAAAATAAATTGTCGTGGAGTTTTTGACATACTGTATCTACTTGTATACATATATCTACATTATGATTATGACACGGCATTGTATACCCACACTACTCAAATATACAATACTTACCAATTTATTTTTAAGAAAACAGTAAAAACAATTCAAATTCAAATTTTGCTATAAATAGCCTAAATCTAAATATGGTCTCCTTGGAATAATGCTTTTTGGTAGGTGCTTTTTCACAAATAATCGATCCCAAGACACTCTTGATAAGTGTTTGTCTCTATGTTAAGTGTTCATGACACGTCGTAACATTATTTGTCTAGACAGCCACACGACTAACAAATTGCAGTCATTAGCTAACGAAACGCTGGATCCAGACAAAACATACATTTCCACAAAACCGAGCAGCAAACTTCACAAACAAGTGGTACCAATATAACGAGGAATCTATAACGACGTATAATAGGGTTACCGGTACTGTTTTGTCCTCTGTTTTTGTTCCGTTCTCATAAAAGACTTGGCATAAGTTAGTTACCAAAGTGTCGCAATTAAAACTTGAACGTATTTTTAAATTTCATTATTTGAGGCAGATCAAAACGGAGATGGCGGGGTGATCTGAAAAGTATTGTAGATCGATTGACATCAACACGCCCTTAAATACACAAAAGTGGCAGTGACACCATTAATGTAGGCTACACTTGTGCACCTGAGCACATAATAATTATTATTTATAGAAGCGGCTTTTTAAAAGTACATCAATTGCATACATTTTGCTACCTTACATTGGGCTAGTACGGTAGTTTCGTGCGCGCACCGCGAAAAGCGTAAGTATTAAAAGTTAAAATTAAATTAATTGATTATTCCGCTTTTATTTCATTATCCGTACAGCTAGGAGTTGAATTTCCTTGGCTGCGTCTGCCCCCCTAATATGAAGTGCAAAATTCGATCTTCTCGCGTGCCGTCCTGCTCACGCTAATATTGTTTTATACAAGAGTGAGCGGGACGATACGATACGAACTTCGATTTTCGAATTTCGTAGTAGTCCCTCTGTTTTCCTTGAACATTAATCCGGCAGTCTTCGAGTAAGGTGAATGAGTATTGTAAACCACGTCTTCGCTTAGGAATAAAGCTACGCTGTGTAAATAATGACTTATGATACCCTCAGGCATGATTATGGTCGAACACAAGCCTATATCCTATTTCCAGCTAATATTATAAACGAGAAAATTTGTGAGGGTGGATGTAAATCCATTTAAAAAATACTAAACGGATTATAATGAAACTGAACAGTAGTGTAGCTTTTTTTATACTACAAGGAAGGAAAACTAGCAAGTGGGTCACCTGATGATAAGTAATTGCCACTGCCCGTAGACACCCGCAGCCTCAGGGGTTTGCAGATGCGTTGTCAACCTAGAGAGCTAAGATGAAATACCTATTGTGCGCGTAACTACACCGGCTGTCTTACTCTCCACACCGGAACACAACAGTGCAAGCACTGCTGCATAGCGGTAGGATTACCAGGTAAGATGGTGGTAGCGTTCCAAACGGACCTCGCACAAGGTCCTACCACCCGCAAAATACCTATACGTCAAAATAACTATAATATGCTACTTATTTTTTATCCCGGAAAATTGCTTAGGTACTTCCCGCAGGATACTGATAAACGAATTCTATGCGCAGATGAAATCACGAGTAACAGCTAATAGCTACGTGTTCTGTGTGTATTTTATGGTGTTAAATATTAACAATTCTGTGCTCAGTAGAACTGTAGCGCCCCTAAAGGCACTTGTATAATAAATTGTAGTTTCAGTTTGCACTCTGTAGCATCCTAAATTTATACACAGAGTTGTATAGTATCTACGTAGTTGCTCTAGTGACTATTCGGATAGCATTATTTAAGTCTCTATCATTGTTTGTCGTATATTTTTTGTTGGCAAAATCTTCTTTAGACTTTTGTGCTCTATGGCCGAAAAGGAGGAATAGAAATTGACATGACAGACATGGCAGTTTCATTTGAATCTTCATGTGTACATTATTATATTGTACCGCTGAATATAAGTAAAAATACTCTTGTGCGTGGAAAAAAATGTGCAACAATCTGTGCCATCACGACACCATGTGGCAGCTCATCGAAAAGTGAGTGCTAGAAGTCACAGATACCAGCGTTACGCTCAAACGAATTAGGAATAGGATGTAAACCTCCGACCCTAGTAATAACATAAAAAAACGAATGCTGATCAGTCTCATCACTATTGACTGAAAGCATTAATATAAATATTAGTATAATGCCCTTTGGAACAATTTGAAATAGGAACGGTGTTGCCGAGCCCGCCGGCTTATATCACTGAGACTACTTGTAGTCTCACAAAATTGGCAACAAACATGGAGTACCGAAAGGCCCGTCCATACGCTGTTATTGTCTATGACTGACTAAAAGTAAAACAATTACAGAGACAAATGTTCGAATAACTGATCTAACTGTTGGACATAATGGTAAGTTACCTTAAATGAACCCGTCGGCTGAAAATCACGTATACACCTAGTCACTTAGCAAAGCTTAAGTGACATTGAATGTAAGCTACAATTACAATGAAATAAATTGAAAATGTTATTTATAGAGACAACACGCAGCGGATGCTACTAGGTATGTACCATATTCAATTGTTTTTTGGCCGGGCTGCGAGCCGTGAACTTTATTAGTGGCCAGCTGCCCCCATACTACGAAATTCGAAAATCGAAGTTCGTATCGTATCGTCCCGCTCACTCTCGTGTTAAATAATATTAGCTTGAGAGGAACGGCACGATACGAAGTTCGAATTTTGCACTTCGTAGTCGGGGGGCTGGCCAGTAACAAAATATAAACCTGTCCAAACTTATTACAAAAAAATGCGTCGACTACATTGATTAAAAAAAATATATTTGATTCGTGTTTGATAATAATAAATTACTTGACAAAAGCCAAGTCCTCGCGTGCTAAAAGCTATTTCACAAATTTTAATAACGCGGTTTTAATAATGTGTTCACTTAGCTACGACTGTGAATGACAATAAAAAGAAATCTTTACAAACATTTTATATGAAATACCAGTACTGTTACCAGGAAAGGTAACAGGGCGATGATATTAAAGTCTAGCGGCGTATGTTGTTTTCGTACCGCAATAGATTTATGACAACTGTTAGGAGCGCCAGATGGCAAAGCTAGAAGAAAACAATGACCGCGAATTGCCACAGTTTTCACACAATGACACATGACCCAACATTTTGTGTAATATTGTTACACTAGAAATGTTTGTGTGATGAATACGAATGTTTGTTATGTTTAATATATATGTACATAAGTTTAGTTTTATTTGTATGTCTACTCTTTTTTTCTGATGTCCTGTCAATCCTCCGAAGGTTAACTGGTAGAGATCCCTTTAAGGGATTAGTTCGCCTTTGTACAATTGCTTTTGTTCTGTTATCTGTTATTTTGTTTTATGTGCAATAAAGACATACATATATACATAACTTTGTTTATCCATTGTCTAGTAGTAGTAGTATTAGTAGTATAGGACTAGGGAAAAAAGTTTTTCCACAGGTCAGGCAAAAATCAATGTTACATTAATGTCATAAACACATTGAGATGTAGAAACATTTCTCAATTCAAGTATACCCATAGTACAGGCTTTGTCTAGTTTGGAACTAGGTAAATTTCTGTCGATTTAAAAAAAAATCAGTAAATATAATGGGACAATTCCCATGATATAAATTTACTGATTTGTTTATTTACATAAGATAAGGTGGGTCTTTACATTTTTTATTTGATGTGTTGTATTTATTATGGCGTTTGACTTTGTGTTAGTCACACGATGGTACAACACCTTCTATGCCCATGGCACCCAAATATAGCATCAAAACGCCCAGAATGTGTAAGTTAAATCCAACGGTTACAACGCGGGTAGTTTTCAAACTGTATGAATAAAACATGAAGTGGTAACAGCCAATCCTTGCTAATAAGTTGAAGTCAAATATCAGTCTTGAGTCGGGAGTTTACAGTATCGTGGAGGATAGATCTTAAGGGAAATGGATGAATGAATGATGATTTATTCACTGTATGGTTACAATAGGCTTTTTTCTTTATACGACGAGGAAGGCAAACGGGCAAGTGAGTCACCTGATGACAAGTGAACACCACTGCCCATAGACACCCGCAACTCGGTTTGCAGATGCGTTGCCAACCTAGAGAGCTAAGATGAAATTCCTCTTGTGCCCGTAATTACACCGGTTGAATATTTATGCTATTCTTAGTTATCTAGCATGTTGTTATTCTATGTTAATGGCCTTATTCATAAACGTCACTCAAGCCTCATTAGCTAAAATAGGTTTTGTCCACTTCTTACCAACGGAAATGTCAATCTGACAAAAAAGGACAAACGAACTTTAACGGCATTTTACTTAATACAGGTTTATGAATAACAGGGCTTAATTCTTTAATTAACTTGTACACAGAAAATCATTACGAACATTTTCATGGTTTACAAACTTAGAGCAAGGACATGACTACAAATACACTGCGGAAGTTGGAAAATCTAGATTAGAATTGTGTAAGTACGTTGTATTGCGTTGCGGCGTTCGGAGGACCATTTCCAGTTTGCTCCACGGTCTCGCAATGAACTACATTTTTTTTCTTGCTCGGATAAATTGTAATGTGTACCTACTTAGATGTGGGTTGTCGAATAAAAACGCTAGTTACAAGCAAAATTAACTTTTTCATTTACTTTAGTAAACGCCCTTGAATTGCCGATGTATTAAAACCGGCTGAAAATATTTTCAAAGCCTTTAAAACCATTTGATAACTCAAAGCCTTTCAGCAAGTTCTCTTTGTGTTATAAAGGTTTTTTTTATGTACTTTTTATTAATTAGAGTTCTTTAATTCCAGGTAAGTCTAATACTTCAATTTCGGGAAAACCATTGGGTAAAACCGGTAAGCTTGGATGAATACTAAATTATTCGGATTTATGATGTTTCTTTACTGACATTTTCGTGTCCATCATATTATTTAAGTATTGATCCTTTTTGCAAGCTAAATAGGAACATTGGAGGAGAAAACAAATTCTTTGCCTCAACAAAAGCAGATCACGCATATCGTCTAACAGCCTTATCACACTAGTTAGCGATTTGCGAGCGAATGCTTCATACTAATATCGCTCGCGGCGAATACGTTGCGTGATCGCCTCGATACAAAACTCGCTCACAATCACGATCATGTTCATTTTGTATGGGCTAACAATTGGTACGGAAACAGCTAGCTGTCAGTTGTACAAAAACTGACATTTCATTCCGAGTGTCAAAACAGTTACACAATTACTATGCAATTACTCTGCTGAAACATTTGACAACTTATTAAAAGACTAGCTGTTGCCCGCGACTTCGTCCGCGTAGATTTCGGTTATCGCTATCCCGCGGGAACTATAAAATTTTCCCGAATAAAAAGTAGCGGTTATTCTTCAATATTCGAACTGTCTTCTTACCAAATTTCATCTACATTGGTGCAGCGGTTTTCCCGTGAAGAGTTAACAGACAGAGAGACAGAAAGACAGAGTTACTTTCGCATTTATAATATTAGTTACGATTACGATTACGATAGCGTGTATCGTCTGACGTCATAAGGTCGGTGCCAGTTGGCCTAAAAAAGTAGTGTAAGTTGCATTGCATTGCGAAGTTCAATCGACTAATTAATGTAATACCTACAAGTTATACTATTTTCCTTGCTTTGTAAGGGCTTACGATCAATGAGCAACAGTTAAAGACATCTACCGTTTCTGATCTGCATCCACAAACCCCTTCAAACGATTTTCAATTCTAAATTCACAAAGACAAACAGAATCTAATGATAGCAAGTCGGTGAAAACCTCTTCGGTAGCTCAGTATTCTTATCGTCAAAGATTTTTGATTCCATTTCGGTCCCAGCCGTCTGCGGAATCCTTTTGAAGTGACGCAAACCCATTCCCATTGACTTTCCATAACAACCTTATTTACCCCTTTTATTATTCAATTTGAATGGAAGACGCGTCGAAAATGCGGCCTTAGCTTAAACGAATTTAGCCTCCGAATCGGTTGGTGCGAGCAAGGTTTTCAGTCATGTTCCGGATTTAGGAATATAAATTTGTCCGGAAAGGCCCCGCCTTGACTACCTACCTGTACGCTATAAGTGACCTGCGACAAAGAATATAATAATATTATATTCTGTTATATATTATATACTAACGTAAACCTGCGACGCGATAAGCGACTTTCAGACGCTACGTTGGTGCACGGTCGTTTTAGATTCTAAATTACATCTCGTTCAATATTCGTAATCAAGGAAATTCAAATTCAACTCGAGACTAAAGACATACACTTATGTATAAATTACTCCAAAAATGAAAACATGATTGGAAACAAAATCCTCGATAGGAATATTTCGCAGTCAGGCCCAAAACAGAATGAGAAGGACTCAAACTCAAACCAATGCAAGTACTTTAGTTTCCAACCCGGAGCTGTTTTAAATAGATTCTCTCGCTCTATTGACGCGTGCTTGGATAGCGCTGTCCCGTTTGGGTGAATAAACTCCGCCCCCAAAAGTAGCCTTCAGTACATTGCGCGCATTGCTTGGTAACCAATGTATGGTTAGCGTCTCGATCTTTCAATGAACAGAGAAATCTCTCGCCGCGCTGCTATTAGCGCAATAATTGGCCGTAAGGAGAAGATGACATCTACTAAAGTCAAGATATTGGCAGTTGAGTGCGATCTTATTATGCCTATGCAAAGTAGGATAAATGGTTTTGGTTTCTTTGCGAGGGCATAAAGATAATAATATAAACTTTTGGTTTTGGGTTAGTTCGTGTAAGATGAAGTTCAATTTCAGTGATTGGATCTCTTGTGTAACACAGCTAACTCTTCACTTGTGATCTTTAGTTAAGACTCAGGTAATAAATAAAATAACATTTATAAATGGCTCCAAAGACGCCAATAAAAGCAATTGTATTACAAGTAACAGCACAACATTACGTAATAATACAATAGCATATAAAACATGCCAAATTACAGTTACAGATGTACATTAACACTTTAACGTGCCGCGATAATTTGCAATACTGCGACACTGCCAGCATACGCCCAAAATAGCGGCGAAAACGTATTATACATGAAATGCACGGACGTATAAGTTGAATGTATAGACAATACATAAATGGCCTTACGTCCCTGAAGTATTACAAAACGGACGTATTACGCAAGGTCTTCAGGGTTCAGTGCATGCACGGACATTAAGTGTTAATTGACAGAAGAAAATGTTAAGTAAATGCAAGCTTTTAAAATATACTAGACTAGCACCTAAATAATAAAATGACATACTCATACTTATACTCATTTATTCGTAATAAGGTATTATCACATGTCATTTAAATTAGTGCGTTAATTCGCTGCAAAGCAATACAAAATGCTCAATGCTCAATACTGAATGTCCTAGTTTGTTAACTTAGTACACGATGAAATCAATCTGCTGGACGGATTTGATTTATTTAATTTAAGCCTCTTTTCTCTACAAAGTATCTAGACTATTATTATAGTTTAAAAATATTACACTTCATTCTTGAATAAATGCAATGACATCAAGTCAGTAAAGTAAAGTGCGCTTGACAATAGTCACGGTTTCATAGTTGGTCGTCACGTCTGTTTTATACAGTTGTTTGAAGACAACTACCAGAAAGAATGGTCAATTGGGTTTTTTATGAATCTTTTAACTCGGGCGCGGTAGTAACATATCTACTTCCTGTTTATATGTAATTATCATTGAATAAATGGTCGAAAATTCCTCCTCCAAAATAGTATCGTCCAAATCGTCAAAAAAATTAAGTGATCCTTGCTCTTAGACATCATTATTTGTGAATATATTACAATTTCTCTCATTGATTGATATTTTTCGTGGATAAAGTTTAGCTAATTTGACAATAATTATAATATGATATTTTAAACTTCAAAAACCAGAAGCGCTTACTGGGTATCTTTAATTTGCTGAACATGTATTGTACTTACGACTTGTTACAAATTTCGACTCACGAATAATTCCAGACTCTACACTAAAACGTCTTCTGAAATTCCAAATTGAGAATAATTAGGTGTATCTTTTCGTTATGATTTGTTGTGATGGATAGATACCAAACTCGTTCAATCAATCAAATCATAGTTTTTCATGCTCTAATTTGTCCTTAAATGATCTTGACAATTATAATAGTCGCATCAAAAATTGTGATAATAATAAAACAAATCCAAGACTAACAAGTTTGTCAGCAGACGATAGCGATAGAGGAGGATCGTAGTAAACGCTGTAGAGGTTGTTCCAGTAGTTCATGATTTCCTGGTGAGGGTCCGCCCTTGCGGATTGTTCAAAAGTGGAAACACCATTGTTAGATTGTCCACTACAAAGAAGATAATCGAATCTAAGGTTGGTGATGGGGGACCACGTTGTTTCTGAAGGAGGACTCAGCTGAGGGTCTCTGTAATTGCAAAGAGAGAAACGAGAATTAATTATCAAAAAAAGCAAATATTAGTAACTAGAGCAGTTCGGATTTTTTGTAATACTTTAAATTTTTGATATACCTATAGGTACTTAAATACCTATGTCTGGATAAGGCTGTTAAACGATTTGGTATTATAAAAATGATGATCGGTTATTAAGGTGTGATTTAGTTTCTTAGTAATTAATAACTGTTTGATCATAGCTTATGCCTGTAGCATTTTGTTGTAGGTAGCTGCCTGTTGCTATTGTTGTACCTAAATAATTTCTGTGATACGCCTATTTATATTTAGTATTTTTGTGGCGTCATACACAGATCTGTAGTAGGTGGATCGAAAAAGAATTCAAAGTAATCTGAACGGAAGATTATGTCCATTAGAAAATAACAACACTCACCCCGTATTGGCAAATGCAACATAACGTCTCACAAGTGTAGCTCTAGCGGTTTCGTCTTCAGGCTTTAAATCATAGTCGAACAGGTAGTTAAGCACGCCGCCGTGCCACACCCCATCGTTAGGGATCTGGTGGTAGATCCATTCAGAGTTCCGAGTGCCTCTGTATGAGAACTCCATCAGTCGCACACTAGCTCTCGAGGTCAGTGCTCTTTCCCAGGCCCCTCGTATTACTGATACACGTATCATCGTGTCACCATGATAGTTCAAATAGTCCCTTATAGTCTCCATGTTCACTTGTCTCGCTTCGAAGTAGTATTGCCTGATGGCGTTCGCTACTGTAGTCTTGTTTTCTATGGTGTCAAACGCTAGGTCAACCTGAATGAAGTTTGTGAAGTTCGCTTGCATCAGCTGCAGCCATCCATCGTTTACTGCTTGTGCTGATCTGATCGTGCCTTCTCTGTCGGTATAACCGGCGATGTAAGGGATGTCGCTATAGTTGCCAGCTCGCAGTAGGTTGATAGGCGCATTAGTGATAAAGGTATCGTTCAACTGTTTGTTTTCCAGGCAGGGAGCGAATAAGGCAGAGTTGTTGTAGAAACTGAAGTCTTGTAAGGCGGTTGACAGTAAACTTATGCTAGTTGCTGCTAGTTTCAGAGCTAGCTCCTCATTAGTGCCACCGGAATAGCCAAGCTTCTCAGCAAATACCCGTGCGTATTGCACTGGTTCGTACGCGATAGCCCAAGGCGCTAAAGCAGACCCACTCTGAGTTATGGCTTTGTGAACCAAATTGTCTGCTAAAGGCGACATTGTTATCAAATCAACCATGGCCGCTCCTGAGCCATGTCCAAACAGCACTACGTTATTCGGATCGCCACCGAATCCGGCAATATTGTTCCTAATCCACCTTAATCCTTGAACGACGTCCTTCAATCCTGCATTTCCTTGTGCGTCGGGCACGCCTAAGCATAGGAAGCCGAAGATCGATAGTCGATAGTTCATTGTTACAACTACAACATCAGATAGCGCCAATTTGCTGAAGGAGTAAACTTTGGTATCTGTGCTGGTGTACTCGTTTCCTAGGAGGAGGACCATGACTGGTTTGGGTGTGGTGGTGTTCCTAGTATGGATGTTGAGGACCAGGCAGTCTTCTACGCCGACGATGCCGCGCGGGGTGGGGTGTGCGCAGATGATGCTGTTGTCGATTGCGTGGAACACCCCTGGGTATTGCTCAGGTGGTGTTGGAGGCTGTAAATGAGAAAGAGCAGGGTTAAAACATGTGGGATTGTGATCGTAGATCTTATTGGACCTGATGAGTATTTATTTTGAGCACGGGTTGAGGTTTCTGACAGATCTTTGTTTTTAATAACCTTGTCATTTCAAAGTTCGATATTTTAAAAACGGATGAACCAATTTTAATATGTAATATCATCATCATCAGCCTCTTTACGTCCCACTGCTGGGCACAGGCCCCCTCTCAGAATGAGAAGGCTTGGGCTATAGTTCCCACGCGGGCCCAGTGCGGATTGGGAACTTCACACACACCATTGAATTGCTTCGCAAGGAGTGTGCAGGTTTCCTCACGATGTTTTCCTTCACCGAAAAGCTCATGATAAATTACAAATGTAATTTCGCACATAAATTCCGAAAAACTCAGAAGCTAAAATATGTAATAGCTAAGAACCATCTCGATTAAACTTGCTTTCGATTAAAACACCGCATCGAAATCGGTCCATCCGTTTGGGAGCTATGATGCCACGGATACACAGATATACATGTCAAATTTATAACACCCCTCTTTTTGGGTCGGGGGTAAGTAAAAACATGATGAAATAGAACCGAATGTTGGGTAGTTATTATTAGTTGGGTAATCTCAGCGCCCTTTTAAAACGTCAGTCTATTGTCGTTTCAGGCCAATGTGGCAACCCACCTCTTATGTTTACCCTACTAGAGCTTGGTTGTCAACACTGATATCGAATTGGTTAGGTACTTGGAACACACTTTTCCATTCTTAGGGTCGTTGAACTTCACCTAACACTTCAGTCAATGTATAGGCAAATTTTTTAATTTAACTGTTTGCGAAACTTTTGCTAATTATCAAGTTATGCTCGTTTCTTGTTAAGCTTGTTGGAAATTTTGGTTTCATTTCATTTCAATTAGCTTTCAATTCACTTAGCCTGAAATTCCTAATCTGCGTTTTCTTGTCGGTCACGTTAAAAGAGAGTACGACCGTAATTTATAATTTAACCTTTGGTTGTACTATTACGTATTCTGTTTCTTAGGCTCCAATCCAAGCAACTTCCTTAAAAATTTGATTATACACGGAACGGAAAAAATACTAACATGACTGTGTGAGCACGCCACTCCCCGTTACAGTCCAACCCGAGCTGGCATTGCTGATAGCTTGAGCAAACAAGATAAGATAAAAAAAAACATCGCGGATACCTGAAATAGTGATTGTACAAATCACTTGCTATTTTCGTTGAAAATACATTAATTTTCAACATTGAATCTAAAGTATTGATAAAAGTTTTCCTTAAATTAGAAAGTCATTATCATCAGCCTCATTTACGTCCCATTGCTGGGCACAGGTCTCCTCTCAGAATGAGAGGGCTTGGGCTATACTTACGTTTCCCACGCGGGTCAAGTGCGGATTGGGAACTTCACAATAATTAAGTTGCTTCGCAGGAGTGTGCAGGTTTCCTCACGATGTTTTCCATCACCGAAAAGCTCATGAAAAATTACAAATGTAATTTCGCAGATAAATTAAGAAAACTCAGAGGTGCGAGCCGGGGGGCTTGAACCCACGACCCTCTGCTTGAGAGGCTATATGGAAAGTCATAACTATGAATGTTAAAATCTGCTAACATTCTGACGATCAAAGTCACGAGTCACTTTTACACATACTTTTATGGGAGGTGACAGAGTTCAGTCAGTTCGTGAGGAAACCTGCACACTCCTGCGAAGCAACTTAAATATGTGTGTGAAGTTCCCAATCCGCACTTGACCCGCGTGGGAAACTAAGTATAGCCCAAGCCCTCTCATTCTGAGAGGAGGCCTGTGCCCAGCAATGGGACGTAAATGAGGCTGATGATAATGACTTTCTAATTTAAGGAAAACTTTTATCAATACTTTAGATTCAATGTTGAAAATTAATAGCGTTATTAACGCTGTTACAAAATTAACCTTAATAATTAATAATAAAATTAATTAATTAATAGTTTCATTTTGTATTGCTGCTAGCTAATGCCCCGCGGTTTTGCCCCAGTGAAATTTCCTATCCCGTGGGAATTTCGAAAAATCCCTTCTTAGTGCACCTCTAGGATACTCAAGGTGTGTGTTTGCCAAATTTCAAGTCTCTAGGTCCAGTGGTTTAGGCTGTGCGTTGTATGCCAGTCAGTCAGTCAGTCTCGGTACTGTTTTATAGGTATAAATTGAATTACGTATTTTATCTACACACATATCATAAGTCCTCTATAATGCGTTCAGAAACCGTAGAAAATTACCAGCATTGCAGCAAGACGTGGCCTTCTCGCCGACAGCGCCAGCCTCCACCTCCAACTCCAGTAAAGTAATAGTCATTACATCGAATTCGATATCGTAATAACTTTTCGATATCGAATTCGATGTTTCAAATTTGAAAACCAACGTAATTTACAATCATAGTGAAATAAAACGGATCACTCACATATATAAGTCGAGTTCAGTCCGACATTATTATTTATAGTGATATTATATAGTGATATTATTATTTTTTACAATAAAAAAAAACAGTTTACGAAACGTCCGCTCGGTATGTTTGTCTATGATTAAAAAAAAACAGTCAAATTCGTGACAGGTATGGGTATGATATATGCCTTCGACTTCTGAACCCATCTTAGAGTACTTATAATATGTGTGTAGATAAAGTAATGTATGCAACTCCACATAATTAGGCCTTGAAACACTCGTGTGATCCTATTATGAAACTCGGCTTCGCCTTGTTTCATAAAAACACACTCGTGTTTTAAGGACCCTCATTATGTAGCAGTTGCGTAAACTACTATTACACACTAGGTACCTATTAATACTAATCTACCCGCATGACAAATGGGAGTCGTCAAGAACCGCAATTATAATTAATGAATCACCATTTAACTGTGAAGTCTTTATAAATATTTTACAAGCGAAAATTGGTTGGTTTGTTCTTCTATCCAGTTTATGTATGTGTATTATTATACTTATTATTTGACCATGGAGGCGTTTTACACCTCTGCTGATTTTAAATTTAGTTTAAATTGACCCTAGAGACTATACCATTTAGATTAAGTATTATAGTATTCATTCTGGGACCCTATACATCCCTTTGTAATTCAGATATTCACAGATATTTGACCTGGAGAACCTATACATCTCCTGCTCAATTAAAACGTGCCAGTAATGTAAAGTGTTCTCGTTTTGCTGTTCTAATATTTATTTTTTACAATTGTTTCTAAAATACGGTTTTTTTTTTTTTCTCTGTTATTTTTTTAATGATAGAGTGAGGTTTCCTTGTGTAATTTATATGTGGTTATGTATTGTAAGAGCTAACGTAACTTGTTTTTAGAAAAAAATACTTTGTGCCAAGTTTCTTGCGGCGCACTTTTCTTGGCAAACATGGTCTTTCCGAAAGCGCTGGTAGACTAAAAAAAAAAAGACTATTTGCTGAATAAAATTTTGAATTTTGAATTTTCGAATTTTATCATTTATCACAAAGCAAGGAATCAAAGGAATCGCTGTAGCTTTTATTGAGGTTTAGCTAAATAAAAACAGGACCATTCCCCTATAATGTATATGCTTGTAGCCCGTACTACGACGGTACTCTGACTCAACCTTGTACGTACAATAAACTTTGACGAAATTGGAATAACCACTTTAGGTTCGCGGTCTAGAGTGGTTATTCCAATTTCGTCAAAGTTTATATACGAGGTTGAGTCAGAGTACCATCGATATTACGTTTCTTAATCAAGTATCGATTGTAACTTTGTACGCAGTACAGTCATTGGTGAAATAGTCATTGAAAAGATGAAACTGAGCTGAAAAATTATCATTATGGTCCAAAAAAAAATTGCTTCGTGGTGTCTACCGTAATAAGTCCTTTCTGAAACTTATATTTCCTAAGTTGTTTCTGCCAGGACAGACTCTAAAAAGCGACCTAATTTATTTGTTTTACTTTCTAAGCTATAACCTAACCAACTTAGAAAAGTTGAAAAACCCCCGACATTGTCATTTCAAAGTTTAATGTTTCAAAAACGGGTAAACCGATTTTAATGAAACTTAGCTAAGAACCATCTAGATTAAACTAGCTTTCGATTAAAAAAAACACATAGAAGTCGGTCCATTCGTTTGGGAGCTATGATACCACAGATACACAGGTCAAACTTATAACACCCCTCCTTTTCGTCGGGGGTTAAAAACTCAGAGTTATTTCTGATATTTTTTATTTTTAAACATCCAATGAACGGTTAAGCGATTAAAACGCTCCAGTAACCACCCGATGACACGTTAAAAATCAATTGAGCGTCAGCTTGTTAAAGAATCCAAACACCATAAGAATTTACATCAAAGTCCATAGCAGATTATGTTCGCAAAATGCATAATTTCCTGACCTCCAGGTAGCGATAACCGACATGTTTTCGTCCTTTTCTAATCTACGTGAACCCAGTGAAACAACATCATCCACTTTGGCACTTAAACGCTTTAAGTCCAAGAAGACAGTCAATCTAATCTTGATCTTAATACGACCTGATAAGATTTAGATTTATACTGTAGTTGGTTTCAACTTGATCCTCTTCGGCTTCACGTTACCCCGATGTTAGGGTAATTGTTGGAGCCGGGATCACAAAAAACCTTTTGAAGTGAGCACGCGGAGCATAAAACAGCGTTCTCTTTCATTCATGTGCAGTCTTATGAGACGGAAAAGGGGTTGCGGTACCTTACGTTTCGATCTTTAATTGACTCGAGTTAGTGTAACCAGAACTTCGCTTTGTTTAACTTTTCTACTACAATGCAATTGATTCTTTTGTCGAATTAACTTTGGGATATAGTGACGTGTCTACTCATCCATATTTCTTTCATTGGACGATTTTATAAACCTTCAAAAGGTCGTTCGTTTTTTAACCCACGACGAAAAAGAGGGGTGTTACAAGTTTGACCTGTGTATTTGTGCCTCTGTCTGTGGCATCGTAGCTCGCAAGCGAATGGACCGATTTCGACGAGGTTTTTTTTAATTGAAAGCTAGTTTAATCGAGATGGTTCTTAGCTAAGTTTCATTAAAATCGGTGTACCCGTTTTTGAAAAATTGAACTTTTACATTTCTCTGTTTCCCCTACTATACAAGATCTACAATGACAATTCGGCGAGAATTGCTGACTGTCTGTCTGTCTCATTTGCTGCTCTTACTACTTATAAAGATTTAATTGCCTGAGAAATTACCTACTGTTGGGATCCTCTGACTTGTACAGACAGTAGATTTCATCAATCAAGTCTGAATATAATTAATATGTCAAAAATAAATACGATTTGCCTATCGAACGATGAAGGTCAAATCAATTGAAGTAAGAGTAGGTACGAACATTATTTTTGCAAAACTGCGTAAAAATACAGAAAAAACACTAATCTCTTTCAGAGCGTCGAGCACGACTTTACGAAAGCTGCGTAACGTAAAGTCGAATAGTAAACGTTGTCGAGTTTGTATGACGTTTGGAACAGCGCCCGCCCGTGAGCGTATTTGGAACTAAAATTTAGTATGAGGTTTCTCGATCTCGATACGATAACCGTAACGTTACGCAGCTTTCGTAAAGTCGTGCTCGACCCTCTGGTAATAAATAATACAAAAGCCCACGCTTAAACCGTATTTGTTACGTAAAGCCAAACATTCGCAATTTATGATACACATATTGTTATATGACGTTCCATGACGTCATAGCAGGCTAGCTCTACTGTCACCAGCCAAAAACTCACAAAGCTGGATCCAGGGGGACTACTACAAAATTTGAAAATCGAAGTTCGTATCGTATCGCTCACTCTCGTATTATTTAATGCAAGAGTGAGCATACGATACGAACTTCGATTTTCGAATTTCGTACTAGTCCCCCAGAACAGATATATTAAGGCAACTGATAACACTAGAATGCGATGACCTAATCTGAAATCGATGCCGTACTCCTTATCGTAGCTAAAAAAAAAGATTCCGACGAATTGGGAACCTCCTTTTTTCAAGTCGGTTAAAAAGGCCACACCAGAGGCTGTCAAATAGTATGAGAATTAGTGAAATACAAACGGATCACTCACGTATATGAGTCTCGCCGCCGCTGGGTCGTGCGCTCCCAGAGGAAGGACTACGAATTAGTCTGAAACAAGTCGGGCTAAACTCGACTTATATACGTGAGTGATCCGTTTGTATTTCACTATGATTGAGTCTCACGGTAGTTTCATGTTAAAAGTATGAGAATTGTTTGCTGTCGATAAGTGCCACCAGTGCTGCCAATTTGCCCATAGTAGTTCAGACGTAAACGCGAACGCGATCGAGACGTACCCCTAGTGTTAATTTCACATTGCAACAAACGTCTCGATCGCGTTAACGTGTCAAATACTATGAGAATAGTCTGTACGTTACCAATACGACGTCTCGCTAGAGGCGCTACCGCTTTGCCCATAGTACAGTAATTGAGCGTTAAACGCGATCGCGATCGAGACGTTTTCTTGTGTTAAAATTACACTAGAGGCGGCTCTGTTCCACTGTCTTTTACTGGCAAAAAGCAAGTGCTGATTAATGTCATTTAACACTAACGTTAGTTAATGAGAATAATAATAAATAATACTTACTCACATTTAGTAAACTAAAATTTCTTCTTATGGATTGTATATGTCAGGCTCTAGTCTCATATAACAAGTATATTTACGTAATAAAAGCAATTTACAATGACATTAAATCTAAGCTTAAACTAAATAAACTACAACTTAAAACTAAATTAAATCTAAACAAGGCCCCCGTGGCATAGTGCCCAAAAGGCTGGCAGCGTTGCCTTTGGTCACAAGTTGCATCAACTAAGCGCTTTTGTAACTCAGAAATAAGCTTGTAAGCGCCTCTCATATAAGTTATACCTACTTGTATCTTTAAAGAATACCTATGTTGTAATAATTACTATTATGACGCAATCATCTTGTCAATTGCCGATTTGTCATGAAATAGGTACCTATTGGCACTAAAAAATGGTGGACTTGTGGCGTTAAGTAGTACTTACTTACCTAAATAGAAAAGATAAGCATGCATTTGGGCATCCGGCCTTTAGCTAAGTCATAAAAATTAAAATATATTCCTAAACGACCTCGACCTATACAAATAATAGTTATCTGTTAGAAGTTTAATTTTTAATAGTTACAAGCTTTTTTTCCAACTGTACTTGTATGTCATCCAATTTACATATCCAAACCAAATTTTAAGTCGGTGTCATGTTAATCGGTGAAGAGTTCCCTCCTGCGGAGACGATCCTGGCCGCACCACCAGGGCCGCGTTTTATAAAGCTACAAGTTACAATTTACAAGCGGAAGTCTCATTCTATCACGTTTTATCAGAAAGAGACTTCCGCATGTAAATTGTAACTTGTAGCTTTATAAAACACGGCGCAGAATTTCACTACCAGATTATTGTATTGTCACCGGACTTACATAAGTAGTATCAACATGTTGAAGATAACTGCTTTAAAATTCAGTTGCAAGTTTTGACCCGAACATTACAAACGTACATTGCAAGTTAAATAAAAGCTTAATAGTAATAAGAATAACCTAACCAAAGTAAAATTTAAAACAGACAACCCGACTGCGATTCCGGGAAACATATCCTATGTCACTCTCACAACTGAGACGAAGCTAAAGACAACTCATACTTAGACATACATACGCTTAAAAAACATAACCCTCCTTCGGCAGTCGGGTAAAAATAACACGGGCACGTCTCGAAAAATAAACTGATAGAGTCATCTTCAATTTTAGTTTCACCGCCAAACTTACCTTGAATCTGTTCGTTCCTGAACTGGAACCAGCATAATGTATTCCATAGAACACATAATAGTTTCCATCACTAGCCAAAGCACCCTGCACTTGGCCTTGTGTCGTGTTCACGAGCACATCTTGCGCATAAGCCGCACTAAACAACAACACACACAAGTATAAATAGAACATTTTGTGCGGACGTCCACGCTGCGTGCCGGCCGGTGCGCGAATGGCCTTTCGTCAAACGGTCGCGGTCGTGCGACTTGCGCAGGAGTTAGTAAGTATTTTATATTCTTTGGCAGGAGTTTATCGCTGATAATGGTATCAATTTGGGTTAAGCTAGCACCTAGCACTAAGTGTGATTGGATTACGTACGAGGAACAAGTATGTTAGTGAGCAAGTAGGGTTGTGGTTTAAATTATAAGAGGTTTTTTGTACTGGTATTAGTTTAAGTTAGCTGATAGTATTTAAACTCAGAAAGTAGAGTCGGTAATTCATAATTCAATTCAATTCAATTCAATATTTTTATTTCAGACCAAAGATCAAAATGAATACATGTTTATTTTAAATTAAAATATGTATTAGAAATGCTTTTTTATCACGTTTACTGAATTCAAATATATGTTTAATGTAATTTAAATATATGTTTTTTACGCGATTAAGTCCCGAGTATCATAATAACGTTTACTGAAGTTTCCATTGAAATTAACACGACTCTATTATTGTCAGGGATGGTACAGTTAGGTACATTCTATCTAGCCAAATGGCTTTGAATATCTTCATTATTTAATATTTCTGCCATAACAAATGATGGTAAAATAATTATATGCCAAAGGGTTGCCAAAATTATATTTAAGTAGGATACGGGTTCAAATCCCGGTCGGGGCAGATGTTTGTATGATGAATATGAATGTTTGTTCTCGGGTCTTGGATGTTTAATATGTATATAAGTATGTATTTATCTATATAAGTATGTTTATCCGTTGTCTGGTACCCATAGTACAGGCTTTGCCTAATTTGGGGACTAGGTCAATTGGTGTCAAATTGTCCAGTGATATTTATTTATTATATTTTATTTTACCTATTAGCTTGTAAAGTTAAATAAAAGTTTGAAGATCACATAACACATCATTATTTTGTGAATTCCTGTAATGTTGCTATGATTCAAGAACTTTTAAGTTTTTTACGCGATTAAGTCCCGAGTATCATGACAATGTGTGAAAATCGCGAAAGATTAAATCAATACATGATTCAAGAAACTTCAATTGAACTGTCCCTTTTTTCATGTTTTTATTTCGTGATTCACCCAGGTGAGCTAGGCGGATGGACCATGGGCAATAGCGGAACTAGACTTGCACTGTTCGTATGTACCTATGTACGACTATGCAAGTCGTCTGTCAAATCTTGCAACTGAATTTTAAAGCAGCTATCCTCAACCGATTGAGATGAAGTTTGACATTGTAATAGAAGGGCGGGGTTGTTGGCAAAGTAAACACACAAAACCTAAGTACAATCGTTTATGCACAAACAGTTATACTAGAAATAACACAAAAACAAACGAAAATCAGGAAATGTGCGCGAAAAGCAAATGCGGTTGCTTGCTCCGGGGTACTAGTAACGGGGCGTGCGCAGCTCGTTCGAGCCTGCGCACGCCCCGCACCCCGCGCCGTTCCCCTCGCTCCCCTAACCCCTCCTGCAGTATAGGCGAGCGCGTGGAACGGCACATGTAATACGAAAAGACGTACCGACGTTGGACCAAAGAGTATATAATCACTACGTTTTAAGAGTCGGAACTCCCATACAAAAAGTTTTAGACGATCTTAGTATGAAGCCAGTTCGGGTTAACTACCAACATCAAGAAACGAACTGTACAGACTAAAAACTACTAAATAAGGTCTAAAATGTCACAATGACAAGTAGTGTTGTTGAGATTATCGAGTTTCGATGTAACGTCAACGTAGTGCTGTGATTTTTATCGATATCGATGTAACAAAAAAACGTGTATAAAGCACTGCTTATTACATTAAATTACTTAAACTTTGTATTTAAAATAAAACAATTTGTGATTCTTAGTAATTATTTATTTCGTGTCTTGTTATGATTATTCTAAGTTTATTAAAATTATTTCGTATATTTTTAAACATACAGACTCATAAATACAATTATACCAAAATTGGAGTCTGTTGGCCAACACCCTATTTGGAATTTGGAAAGAAACCTTGACTTCAATAAATGTTCATCTTGAATGTTGTTACCCCATACAAGTGTGTTTTCAATGGGTAAATATGCAAGGTCCGTCTTGCCAACTACTTTTACCCACTGCTTACAACTGAAAACAAGAAAAACAGAGTCAAAGCTACGTACCAGAGAAACATGACAGTACAACTGCATTTATATTGACAATATTCGACTGAATACCGGAGTCGGCAGGAAAACATAACCTTTATTTCTGTAACTCTACTTACACATGCTCGCGTAAGGGAAATCGGGCAAATAACAGTTTGTTTTCGCATCTTGTCTCCTGTATGCCACAAATTTCACAGGTTCTGTGTCCAGAGCTCATGTTTTCTGAGTAAAGCACTGATCAAACGAAAAAAGTCAACACATAAAACAACAAACAAAAAAAAGAGTCCTGTCTCCAATAAATGTACTTAAAGTGATAAAGTAAGGTAACGCGGAGGAGAAAAACTCTCAAACTCAACGCTAATACCGAAACAAAACACCAAAATACCAAGAAAATCTAATAAAGTTAATAAACACAATCGCGAAAAAGTAGCACTCGTACGAAGGCTGACTTACGATTGTGGTGTTGCCACAAAAAAAATATAAAAGGTCCTTAAATTAAGTAAAAACACGCTATCTTATTTAGATCTTTACGTTTTGTTAATAAATTAAACTTATTTTTTATTTTGATATTAATTCCAATTAATATTTCAATGTATTATGCATAGATCGCAATGAAAATAATTAAAACGGATGCTTCCAAAACCCACAACATTTCATGTATGGCAATGAATTGGTTAGTTTGGAGCGGTTGGTACCACTTCCGAACTGGCTTCATACATTAGTTTTTTCGTATGGAGTTTCGTGAGACTGCGTTGGACAATCGTGCTACTTAACAGACATACTTATGTAAATCTGGTGACAAGACCTACATAACCCGCCAAAGTAACCATACTCGCTGAATCATGCTTACCTGTGTTTGGGACATGCGCAGATAAACTTTCAGATCTTATAAAATAACGAAGGTCTGATCGTCGTGGGGGCTTAGGCTCATAAAACCAACTTTCCCAAAATGTGCACTTTCTGCAAAATGTATAATCCATCTGGCAGTACAATTCTGGTGGTGCGGCCAGGATCGTCTCCACAGGAGGAAAGTCTTCAACGGTTAATGGCATCGACTTGAAATTTGGTATTAGATTATGTATTATTTTTTTTTGGTATTAGATTATGTATTATTTTTTTTTATACCCAACAAATTTTTTGCTGGGTGTTTTAGGCTTCAACTCATTAGAGGTGAGGCGGGATTACAGACTGCTTATTGTAACCAGTAGTATTCTGCGAGGCGATTCCGACTGTCCCGAATTGGTAACTCAGTTGATGCGGTTATATGTCCCGCCACAGACTAGATTTCTTTTTCGGCCACGTTGTCATCATTTACTTGCGGCGCCGGCAGCGCGAACGGTGTCCCGCCGGAAATCCTCGTTAGTTCGAGCTTTGCACCTCATAAACTTGCTCCTCGAATCGGCACCAGGCTGCGACGTATTTGCGGGTGAATGGTTACAAACGTGTGATGAATATTTGAGATTCTGCGAGAAGATGGATGCACGAACTTCTTCTGTAATATTGTAATTACTTATGTTTTTATATGTTTCAATTGTAAAAATTTACAATCTTAGTTTCATAGTGCTTTGGTTTAACTGTTATGCTATGAAATTTAATAAATAAATAAATAAAAAAAATAAAAATAAATGTAGGTATGTTGAATAACAATACCATCTAGTTCCGTCGTGGGAGACAACAGGATATAACTCTAAGTTAGAGGTCATGTTTCCACTCAATGTGCTATGAGTATATCGCGAAAAGAACAATGGCCCATTCATGGTGACGATAACATTCAGGATGCTCTACTGTTTTGGCTATCAAATTACTTAATGAATTAAAAGTGCTCGGTGATTCCAACCATCATCATTTTTATGAAAAATGATGTGAATGTAACCTTTATACCTAATGAAACTAGCTACAGCGGAGGTTTTAAATGAACGCAACATTTTACAGACCGTTGGCAATCCTTTTGATTTTGCCGTCCTTGCATTTATTTTATTTTAATTGAACACAAATCTTACAGAAATTGTTAAATCTTGGCTCTGACTCATTTTCCGGAAATTCAAGCGTCAATGTAAATGATGATGTTTATTATTCTAAGACTTTGAATTACTCTGGAATGAAACTGGGCCTTATGTATGTATGTATGTATATCTCTTTATTGCACATAAAACAAAAAATACAGATAACAGAACAAAAGCAAATGTACAAAGGCGAACTTATCCCTTAAAGGGATACAAGGGATCCCTTATTGTGGTCAAATTAGTGTACCTATTTAATACAATACGCTCGTACTCGTATTACTTATCTACAGTAAATAAAGATGTAAAAACTATCGAAACTGTCTGGCTATTGAGGTACCTATACGTAACGTAGGTATTTCTTTTCATAGTTCCCCTGGTAACGTAGGTACATTATTGTAAAGTCAGCTTCTATACCGTAAGTATAATTATTATAATTTATTTATGTTAAGGGTATCTGGCAGGGGGTTGCAACTGTGCTATTGTATTGTACTGGATGAAGTTGTTTCTAATATTATTATTATTCCAAAGCAAATATAACTGAACTTTATACTTTAACGCATTTGAGTAACCCGCCAAAGTAACCATACTCGCTGATCATGTTTACCTGTGTTGGGGACATGCGCAGAGAAACTTTCAGTTCTTATAAAATAACGAAGGTCTGACCGTCGTGAGGTTTAAGCCCATAAAACCAACTTTCACGAAATGTGCAGTTTACAATACAACAATAATAAAATTATAATAATAAACATTTTTATTTCGACCATCGTTGGATCATAATATGTTAGTAAAATTACAGTTACAATACAATACAAATATTCTTCATTGAAAACCACAAAACGGTACAAGGAAATTACAGAAAAACATGTATGGTAGACAATAGGCGGTCTTATCGCTTAAAAGCGATCTCTTACAGACAACCAAAATACAGAAACCAAGATGAAGAGGCTAATGCAATTGGCACTTTCTGCAAAATGTATAATCCCAAAATGCACACTTTCCCAAAATGTATTTTTTCTCACAGCGCCAAAATTAAAGATGGCTACCTCGCTTTCCAATTTTGATAACGGATTAGAAACGGCTCTTTTAGAAAAGTGTATACCTTCTGGGAAACTGTACCATCTGAGAATGTGCGCTTTTTGGGAAAGTGTACCTATTGAGAAAGTGATCCTTCTAAACAAGTCCACATTTCAGGAAACTGGGTTATATGAGCCTAAGCCGCCGTGGGTTCTTGGACTACACATGTCTCTGAGCGTTGGTTTCCGATTGATTTTTATGTCAGCCACAGTCTGAGGGTCGAGCACGACTTTACGAAAGCTGCGTAACGTTACGGTTATCGTATCGAGATCGAGAAACCTCATACTCAATTTTAGTTCCAAATACGCTCACGGGCAGGCGCTGTTCCAAACGTCATACAAACTCGACAACGTTTACTATTCGACTTTACGATACGCAGCATTCGTAAAGTCGTGCTCGACCCTCTGGTTAGGTTGGATGACGAAGCTACTTACGCTTCCAATTTGACGAACAGTCATCAGTTTGCGGAACTATGGATTGTCCATTACTCATTACATTGTAGTATATTTGATTGCGTCATCTGTTTTTGTGACCTGTCAGAATCGATGACTGCCCATCCTTTGACGATTCATCTATCTATATATGCATGTATATAACCTAACCAACTTAGAAAAGTTGAAAAACCCCCGATGTTGTCATTTCAAAGTTCAATATTTCAAAATCGGGTGAACCGATTGTAATGAAACTTAGCTAAGAACCATCTCGTTTAAACTAGCTTTTGTTTAAAAAAAACTGCATCAAAATCGGTTCATCCGTTTGGGAGCTATGATGCCACAGACAGATATACAGATACACAGATCAAACTTATAACACCCCTCTTTTTGTCGGAGGCTAAAAATAGTACCGTGACTGACTGACTCTAGACTAGACTGAACCTAGGGACTTGAAATTTAGCAAACATACACCTTTAGTATCCTAGAGGTGCATTAAGAAGGGATTTTTCGCAATTCCCACGGGGTAGGGAACTAGCCCATCATCATCATCCGCCTAAGCCCCTTCCCACTATCTGGGGTCGGCTCTCCTTGTTCGCTTTTTCCACTCGAGGCGATTTTGTGCGGTTCGGGCGTCCATATCCGTGTCCTTCAGGTGGCGGGGGGTCTTCCACGGCCGCGCTTCGTCGTCGGCAGGTCTAAAGCCACTCGCACCATGTGGTCTGTGGGCCGTCTGAGCACGTGGCCGTACCAGCGCAACCGTTTCTCCCTCAGCTTGTCAGTGCCCTAAGCACGACTTGTCGAATCCTGCGTTACGTTACGGTTATCGTATCGAGATCGAGAAATCTCATACTAAATTTTAATTCCAAATACGCTCACGGGCGGGCGCTGTTCCAAACGTCATACAAACTCGTTATAGTTTACTATTCGATTTTACGTGACGCAGGATTCGACAAGTCGTGCTTAGGGCACTGTTATGGGGGAATCCCGCAACTACCTCGCACGTGCTTATTTTGGACTCTGTCCGTCCTTGTAACACCGGCCGACCAGCGCAACATGTGCATTTCTGTTGGGTAGGGAACTAGCCCGTTTTATTATAGTTTGACGACCGGATGGCCTAGTGGTTAGCGACCCTGACTATGAAGCTTGAGGTCCCGGGTTCGAATCCCGGTCGGGGCAGATGTTTGTATGATGAATATGAATGTTAGTTCTCGGGTCTTGGATGTTTAATATGTATATAAGCATGTATTTATCTATATAAGTAAGTTTATCCGTTGTCTAGTACCCATAGTACAGGCTTTGCCTAGTTTGGGACTAGGTCAGTTGGTGTCAATTTGTCCCATGATAATTTATAATTTAGTTTCAGCCCGCGACTTCGTACACACATAAACCCCGTTTATTCTCTATCCCGTGGGAATTTCAACAAATCCATCCTTAGTGCTTGTCTACATCATAAAGGCAACCTCTATGCAAAATTTCTGCCTTCTAGGGTTAAGGGTTTCGGCTGTGCGTTGTCTGTCAGTCACTCAGTAGATATTATTTCCTTTAAATTCTTTAAGACAACAAAACATATTGACTACACTAATTCACACGTTTGATAAGAAAGTATTTCCTGTCCCTTTCTAACACATTATTAGAGGAAGATACCCAGCTATTGTCAATAACGACTCAGCTATTAAAGTGGCATTACGGATCCATTAGGCAAATTGTTCCTTAATTGGCTGACCTGTTTAAATAAGTAAATTATAAGGCAAAAATATCATCGCATTAAAAAAGTTCGAAATATTCTAACGTTAATATGTAAAACAAATAAAAGGTTGTCTAGAAAATTTGACTCCGCCAGCAAAAATAAGAAATTCAAAGCGAAATAAATCGCAAACGAAACCCTTAATCGAAAAATTGTCATCCAGCTCCCCCAATATTTTGAAAAGACCTGTCCAACGATACCCCACACTATGGGGTAGACGGGGAAAAAAATAGCCATCCCCACAATTTTTTTTTTCAAGATTTTACTCCAGCACTTTGTTGGCCTGATTAATTTAAAATTATATCAATGCAAAATTACAGCTTTTTAGTACCAATAATCTCTGAGCTAAGCCGCGGACAGACAGACAGACGGACATGACGAAACTGTAAGGGTTCAGGTTTTGCTACGGAATCCTAAAAAAGGAAACCACTGGAAAGGTTTCAAACTCCTTTATTTATTTATACATATTTGTTTTTCAGGTAAGTGCAGCACATGAATCGGTTTCGGCATGACGGTGAGCTAGAAGAACGACATTGTATAAAATGAATGGTGAAATCACCTCAAAACCATTTAACATTCTATGGATAAATTAATACCCTAGGTAGGTAATTTTTTATCCACTTTCTCTGGCCCAAACTGGACCGAAAAACAGCTACTACTAATATTAGGGTACTTTATCCTACGAAGCTTAAAATATGTCACAAGTGAAACGTAAGGTAGTGCTTAGCTACTTTAAAGAATGACCGACAGTAGAGTTCTCCAATATCTGTACAGCTAACGGTTCATAAATATCTAAACACAGACCTTGTATAACTGGCAATAAGGTCTGTGTATAGATATTTTTGAACTGCTGACTGTACAGATATTGGAGAACTATACTGTACCTAAGTGAAATAATTAACCGTGTTTTTAGTCAGTATTCTTCAACTCAGTGTCGATGCGTCGAACCAAAGCTTCTAATTCTTCCTCTAACTCCCTCTGAAAATATAAAATGACCTACTTTCAAGATTGCAATTGCGAATACAAAATTATCATTATAAGCATTAATAAAATAACGATCCTGTATACTATGCAGGTTGCTCGGGAGGAATCTAAAATATTTTAATCACGCATTTCTGAAGTCATAAGGAATAAAAGGAATAAAGGAATAAAATATAGTATTAAGTTGCTCAATTCGGCTTAGCTTGGAAGATATTTAACTTTTTGTAAAAAAAAAAATCTTAAAATGTATGAACTAAAACAATTACTTTGCTCACCTGCGACCACATGTAACAACAACACAACAAGTATAAGTAGTAGAAGTGTAGTAGTAACTATTTTTCACTTGTGGTCGCGGGTGAGCAAAGTAATTGTTTTTAGTTCATAAATATGGACCTCCGCAAAGTAACGCCTGATTTAATAAATTATCTTAAAATTTCTTCAGTGCAACACACCTTAGGAATAAGCAACGTTGCCGCTCTTCAAACCTAATACGTCGCATTAACAACTAACGTCAGTAGAATTTTGATCGTTTTTTGCTCTTTATGACCTCAGAAACGCCTGATTAAAATCTTTTAGATTCCTCCCGTGCACCCTGTATCTTAGAGAATAGACGAGGGAAAATGATGGGACATTTGATACAACGAGACAACTTTTTTAAGAACGTTTTAGAAAGAAAAAAATAAGGAAAGAGACGAAGAGCTCTAGAAGTTGCGTTAGCAGAGCCTTGGCGAGCAGTGCACGATTCGCTACCGCCGATTCGTTTGATCCCGGAAGGCGAACGAAGGACTACGAATTAAATAAATAAATAAATATCATGGGACATTTACACCAATTGACCTAGTCCCAAACTAGGCAAAGCCTGTACTCTGGGTACTAGACAAAGGAGAAACATACTTATATGTATAGATAAATACATACTTAAATACATATTAAACATCCAAGACCCGAGAACAAACATTCGTATTCATCATACAAACATTGCCGCGACCGAGGATCGAACCCGGGACCTCAAGATTTATAGTCAGGGTCTCTAACCACTGAGGCCCGAGTACGAATATTCGAAACCTGCGTCACGTAAATTCGAATAATAAACGCTATCTAGTTTGTATGACGTTTGGAACAGCGCCTGCCCGTGAGCGTACTGGGAACTAAAGTTTAGCATGAGGTTACTCGATCTCGATACGATAACCGTAACGTTACGCAGGATTCGAAAGCTTCGTGCTCGACCCTCGGTATAAAGCGAAAACAGCCTCTAAGCTAAGGGTACGGAAGGGAACCTTGTGGTTTATACGTTCGAAAATGTACAAAAATATAGGTACTTACCTATGTTAACTTCGCAAGTCCTACCTAATAGTATTTCAGATGTAAATTAATTATGTCTGTATAATGGTGCAGTTTCCTTTCTTTATTTGACCGCTAAGGTCATTGGACGCTAGTTTCGCCTTAAAACAAATTTCACAACGTTTTGTTCAGTCTGTCCGTCCGACTGTCAATTCATAGTAAACCAAAACCTACAGGGTATCCATAGGTTTACGCAGGGTTGTTAACGAGCGTATGGTACCTCTGGCCTCTAATTCACCAACTTTACAATTGTCAGTTTTCAATTACAATTCGGTGTCAACTGGCCCCCGTTTCATAGACGTGACAGGTGACAAATGACAATGACAGTTTGGTGTAGGTTACTGACTTGAAAAGTATTTGTATTACCAGACTTTATATCAACTTCGAAGTGTAGATCGAATTGTCGTTGTCATTTGTCACCTGTCACGTTTATGAAACGGGGGCCTGGTGACTTGAAGAGGTTTTGTATTAGCGCGCTTCATATTGTCAAAGAAATGTAGTTTGAATTGTCATATAAAACTAACAATTGTAGTTGGTGAAATAGGGGCCAGGAGTTTTTTTTTTTATCTAATTTTTATTGAGGCTTTGGACACCCTGGGTTCACATGTCAGCCTCATGGGTGCTTACCCAATTCCCTACTCAAGGGACAAATCTATAAAATTGTAAATACTAATTGCCTTGTCTGATGCCGGCTCTGCTAGCCAACAATTAACCTGGCCATTGTGCATGGATCCCAAACCCCCAAGAACTCTCCTTCTCAAGTCTGAATTCCGGACACACTCCAACAACACATGGAACAAGTCATCCACCTTCTGACAATCATCATATAGTGGTGATGGTTTAATTTTCATCAAATAAAGAAACTTGTTTGTTGGAATGTGTCCAGACCGAACTCTAAAAGCTGAAACTAACACTTTCCTAGCAAGACCAGCAGAGTCAAACCAAGGTGTCCACAAGGGACTAGCTTGGATAGTTCTGTACCAAGGTGTCCACAAGGGACTAGCTTGGATAGTTCTGTACCAAGGTGTCCACAAGGGACTAGCTTGGATAGTTCTGTACCAAGGTGTCCACAAGGGACTAGCTTGGATAGTTCTGTACCAAGGTGTCCACAAGGGACTAGCTTGGATAGTTCTGTACCAAGGTGTCCACAAGGGACTAGCTTGGATAGTTCTGTACCAAGGTGTCCACAAGGGACTAGCTTGGATAGTTCTGTACCAAGGTGTCCACAAGGGACTAGCTTGGATAGTTCTGTACCAAGGTGTCCACAAGGGACTAGCTTGGATAGTTCTGTACCAAGGTGTCCACAAGGGACTAGCTTGGATAGTTCCGTACCAGGTTCCTACACCCCTTGATACGCACTGCTTACCAAAATGGTATTCCCATTTCTGTAAACTCCTTTTTTTAATTCTGGGAATCAGTTCACTAGAAAAAGTTTCAGAACTTATTACAGAACCATCCATTACAGCAGCTTTTGCAAGCTTATCCACCGCTTCATTCCCAGCCAACCCTACATGAGAAGGAATCCGCTGTATTTTGACGGACTTGTCTCTAGAAATCATTTCGTGCATCACCTGGAGAGCTTCATAGGCAATAAACATTCCTGTCTGCCCGGACACGCATCGGCTAAGGTGTTGGAGTACGCTCCTTGAGTCAGATAGTATTACGGTTGGGGGACTATTAGCTAGATTATTTGCATAACCCAACGCTTTTTTTAATAGCGACGAGGGCCTGGAGTTGCAACAGTTCCTAGGTAGCGGTAATCGCTTAACATCAGGCGATCCGCATGCCTGTTTGCCTCCAACATAGTACGAAATACTTTCCGTCAACTCGATACGCGAGTCCAAAGGCCTGTTTCATAACGAGTTGTAACTTGTAATACACAAGGCGAAGTCTCTTTCTAATTAGTGCTAGGCCATAAAACTTTAGGCTTTAGTTTCTGTTGTCCGAAATAAACGCATTTTATTTTCTTTTATTTATATATCATTATTTTAGAGGACTGTTTTACGTTTTTTTTCTAAGGTTTTTTTTTTGAAGGCGGTTTTTACTTTTTTGTTAAAAGATTTTTATTTCACAATTTTACGTTGATTTAACATTTTCAGAATTATCCTCCAACTCCTAACCGTTAAGGAGTTGTACCTTCCATCATCAGCTCATCAACATGAGATGATGACTACCGGACGCAAATACTTGAATAGCCTTAAAAAATATATGAAACACATGCTACGTGCCTATAAAATTTGAGAGTTGCCCTCGATTTCCCTGAGATCCCATCATCAGATCATGATTTGGTGACAGTGGGACCACCTCAGGAGTATACCCTTTCGAATAATGACTTAACATTTTCAGAATTATCCTCCAACTCCTAACCGCTAAGGAGTTGTACCTTCCATCATCAGCTCATCATCATGAGATGATGACTTCCAGACGCAAATACTTGAATAACCTTAGAAAACATATGAAACACACAGTACGTGCCTGTAAAATTTGAGGGTTGCCCTCGATTTCCCTAGGATCCCATCATCAGATCATCACTTGGTGACAATGGGACCACCTCAGGGGTATACCCTTTCGAATAAAAAAAGAATTTTGAAAATCGGTCTACAATTGACAGAGTAATCGATGAACACACATAAAAAAAAACATACAGTTGAACGTAGAACCTCCTCCTTTTTTGAAGGCGGTTAAAAAAGTTTAAAAGAGGTTTCCGCTTGTCAGACAAGTTACAAGTCGTTATGAAACAGGCCCCAATTAGCACTTTTAACTATTTAAGTGTACTTACATCTTCAGTATCGTTCAGGAACGGTTGCCTCACTTTAGTAGGTCCATCAAAGAACGCCTGGGAACAAACAAGTCAATAATTTTTTATCACCGTATGAATAATCGACGCTCCTATAATAATTATTAGTAATGGCAGACTAGAGCGCTGAGAGAGCGTTCTAGTAATTTCTAAACTAAAGTTATTCTCTAATGCGGCTTTAGCGCGCAACACAAGCCCCAGTGTCACTTTTCGGTATTGAATGACAACCTCTTTAACACTGAAACAGCCGTGAATAACCTCTCGCCTGCACCTAAGGGTGCGTTTCAACTGACGCGGAGTTAGGTGGATCGTGAATTGGCCAATCACAGTGCATTCATCATAAGCAAAGGCGCGTCACTATCGTGCCGTGGCGACCGCGGATCGCCTTTCCCCTCCCCGCGCGACCCGCGCTCCCCCCGCTCGCGTCCCGAAACGCACACAGTCGCGAGATCGTTTACTGTGCACACATGCGTCAGTGTCGTTTCTTGTTACGTTAGTATTATATTTATATTCTTTGCAATAAGCCTGTCTCCGAAGGACGTACCTCATTGACTGACGCCCAGGTCTGCTCAATGTTGCGATCTCCATTCACTAGAGCATAGTTCGGGTTCACACGGCAGTCATTCCTCGACTCTGCAGGCACTGTGGACATACAAATTACATACAGACATTACACACACTGCTCCTACTACTCTAAGCCTGATAAGTGTCCTACTGCTAAGCTTAGACCTCCCCCAAAATCCTGGCTAATTACCACACTGCTAAGCATAGACCTCCCACAAAGTCCTGGACAAAGTCTCCCACTGCTAAGCACAGTTATACCCCAAAAGCCTAGTTAAATATTCCACTGCCTAAGCATAGACCACCCACAAAGTCCTGGATAAGTCTCCCACTGCTAAGCACAGTTATACCCCAAAAGCCTGGTTAAATATTCCACTGCTAAGCATAGACCTCCCACAAAGTCCTGGTTAAGTCTCCCACTACACACGGCTCTTATCCTAGCACTCATTTCAGTGCCACAAAATTGGCAACAAAAACGGAGTACCCGCCGTACGCTATACAGGATGATCAATCCAAATGGGTCAGCAAGGAGAAGTCAGAACCTATAAGAGATAGGGAAATTGGTTCTTAGAACCATGGCGTCGATTTTAGATTGAATAAAAATGGCATTGGATCACTGACTCACTCCATTTGGGCACCATGGCGCGGGGGCCTTATTTAATCAAACTTAATTATAATATTTAATTTTGTTTAAAGTTTTAGTTTGCTTAGTTTTAGCTTAGATTTAATGTCATTGTAAATTGCTTTAATTATATAAATAAACGTATGTATTTTTGTATTGATCACATTGTATATTATGTCTATACAATACAATAATAAATAATTAAATATCATGGGACAAATTGACACCAATTGACCTAGTCCCAAACTAGGCAAAGCCTGTACTATGGGTACTAGACAACGAATAAACATACTTATATAGATAAAAATACATACTTATATACATATTAAACATCCAAGACCCGAGAACAAACTTTCGTATTCATCATACAAACATCTGCCCCGACCGGGATTCGAACCCGGGACCTCAAGCTTCATAGTCAGGGTCGCTAACCACTAGGCCATCCGGTCGTCAATGTACTCACAGACATCAATGCTGTTGTAGTGTGCGTTGTCGATCATTGCCGGCAGCGCCACCTGGTAGCTGGGCTGGAAAATCGGCGTGTACTTTTTGTAGTGATCCTCGGATGGAAGTATGATCCGAGGGTAGTAATGCCGCTCTGGAAGCAGCAGGCTGGTCTGCATCAGGGGCTGACTCTGGGCGTGAGGCGTGACGTTGCTGCAACATTTATTGAATACACTAGAGAGCGCCCGCGGCTCCGCCCGCGTGGAATATTATATTAACGTATGGAATCTCTATAGCAATAGGAATGTGTCCTCTGGGTAAAAAAGTAATATTTCTAATTAGTCCCTCATATAGATTTTCGAAAATAAAATATTGGACACGTATTTTTTTGCTTTTTATGATGCAGAATAATGAGTGGATTTCTTTATCCCTGAACGGCAACACTGGCATAGATGATAATACATCGCTCGCTTTTGGCTCGAAATTCGAACTTGCGATTTTTTTTTTGATTAATATACAAAATTTGTACACACCCAATATCATATTTTCTCAAGTTTTTCGCGATTCCCAAGGTCAAAGAATCGAATTGCTTTAAAATTCCAGAGAAATATTGCGTCGTTTGGGAAAAACGTGTCAAAATGGTGTTGTATAGCGCTCTCCTGCTCTGTCTCGTTTTTTTTATCCTGTTCTGGTTTTTCGCTTTTATATAATTAGATAAATAAATAAATATCATGGGATAATAATTGACACCAATTGACCTAGTCCGAGACTAGTCAAAGCCTGTACTATGGGTACTAGACAATGAAAAACATACTTATATAGATAAAAAATATACAGACGTAAATACATATTAGACATCCAAGACACGAGAATACACATTCGTATTCATTTGTACACTCAAGGCCAAAATTAGAGGAATGTTTACTATGGGTCTTCCCTTATAATCGTTCCTCTAATTTTGGCCTTGAATAATTGTAAGTTGGGACACATCAAATACTCAAGCTCGCAGTCCCTTGAAGCTGTTAAAAAATCAAGCTTCTAAGTCCATCCAATCGAAGGATAGGTACAGTAATTATTAAAAAAGGGTGTTTCCATACAAATTTCCGTGATATCAATGGGTTTTGATAGGGTAGGTACTTCTTTATCCTAGAAACTTGAAATTTGGTACGATTTACGAAAATAGCGCAACCATTGAAACAAATCTGAAAAATCTTGATTTTTATGTCTGTCTGTAAATGTCAATCACTAATATAAAGTAACCCCACACTGCATACATTTTACTTAGGCTTCTGCTAACACTGGACAACTTAAAAAAACGGAAAAAACGAGGAAAAATCCTCAAGAACCATTTCTCGTGCTAGACGAATTATTTACATACCTACCTACAAATTTGTGCGGAACCCTCGGTGCGCGAGTCCGACTCGCACTTGGCCAGTTTTTATATATCTTCTTCATAATAAACTTTAACTATCAATATCAAATCGAGTAACTAAGATACTCACGATGGTTGGCTTGTTTCCGCATGTGAGTTGTCCTGGTTGCTTGCTTTTCGCAACATGTCTGTCTGTATGCCTTGAGGGACGAGCGACTGAATAGCTGTTAAAAGTAACGTGGACACATTTATGGCGATTTTCTTTTAAAATATACTCAAGAGCAATAAAAGCGGGTCACCTTGTATGAGCAATTCCATACAAATTGACCCGTTTTTTTTGCTCATGAGTGTATAATTTTCAAATTCATTTTTCAATGTCTTAAAACTCCTCAAAAAGCAATCTCGATTAGAAAAGTTAAAAAAGTCTAATAGGTATACCGAAAACGGCAAAATTTATTTTGATAAATGTTAGGTAAGAATCATTGCGATAAAATTAGCTTTCTATCACAAAAACTGGGCTCGGATCGGTTCATCTGTTTGTGAGCTACGTTACTACAGACAGCCTAGTGGTTTGACCTGTGGTCTCGAGCAGAGGGTCGTGGGTTCGAGCCTTGGCTCGCACCTTTGAGTTTTTCGGTATTTATTATGTGCAAAATTACGTTTGTAATTTGTCACTCGAGCTTTTTGGTGAAGGAAAACATCTCGCTACCACCATCTTACTCGCTAATCCGTTTGTTTCGGTGTGGGGAGTAAGACAGCCGGTGTAATTACGGGCACAAGAGGCATTTCATCTTAGCTCTCTAGGTTGTCAACGCATCTGCAAACCCCCAGGGGTTGCGGGTGTCTATGGGCAGTGGTTATCACTTACCATCAGGTGACCTACTTCCTGGCTTGCTTTCCTTGTTGTATAAAAAAAAACTTGCACGCTCCCGTGAAGCAATTCAATGGTGTGTGAAATTCCTAATCAACATTGGGCCCGTGTGGGAACTAGCCCAAGCCCTCTCATTCTGGAGCCTGTGCCCAGCCGTGGGACGTAAAACAAGTCTGATAATGACGATGTAATGATGATGCCGCATACATACATACATACTTTTAGACCTTAGCGCAGGAAAGTAATGGAGATGTTAACGCGCGATTTTCCCTCTGTCAAAACTCTAACATTAAGTCTGACCAAAATGATCAGGGTCAGTTGATTGTGTGTGTGTTTTTGGCATTTGTGTGACAGTTTTGTTTTAGTGTGAGTTTGTATGAACGTAACAAATTTTGACATGAGCGCAGACGTGTGTTGTACGACTGTAAGTGTGTGTTCCTCGTGCCCCTCAAAAAGTGGCAGAAAAATTTTAGTCCACAGATAAGCCAGTCTGCTTTTTGCTTTAGACATACTCGTACTTACGCGGCACATTATAGTTGGGTGGCGGCATCTGGAACCGTTGTTGATACACCGGTCGTACCGGCACTGGCCTCAGCGGCATGGGTATGGGTAGGCCGGTCGGGTCAGGTGGGCTGGGAGGTCTAGTCGGGCCAGGTGGGAGACCCGGTGGGCCAGTTGGGGGAACGCCAGGTGGGCCGAGAGTTTGAGGCGGGACCCCGCCGGGTTGCATCGAGCTGGGCATTTGTAATGGCAACGTGACGATGTATGGTAAGTTGCCGTTCATGCTTGGGTTTGAACTAAGGTGAGTACGATACCTGGAATAAAGAGAAATATTAACATGAAGCAACTGGACTTCTTAGAGTACTGGCCGTTGATAAAGTTCGGGAGCAGTTGAAGTATTGGGGTAATCCTTTGCTCAGTAGTGGGACAGATCAGGCTTAAAATAATATTAATAATAATAAATAACTTCGAAAGGCCCGATTATGAATATTCGATTCCTGCGTAACGTTATCGAGTAGTTATGCTATCGAGAAATTTGTATGACGTTTGGAAAGCCACTCGCCCGTTAGCCGGCTTGGAACTGAAATTTTGTATGAAGTTTCTCGATTTCGATACAATAACGTTACGTTACGCAGGATTCGAATATTCGTGCTTGGGCCACTGGTCACTTTCCCTCGGCAATAATTTGGCAACTGTGGAGGATTGTCTGCTAGCACATCCTCATGGTCTATCTGTCCTGATGCCTGCTGTAATGGTGGGTCATGCAACAGCTTGCCAGCACTGAGAGAAAAATACTGTCAATCTAACAGGAAAACTTTAACGGCACACAACCCACATTGGAACATTGCTAATGAGACTATGTTTTTATTGTGGCCACTTTTCCCCATTAAACATTGTCAATTTAACAACAACTAATCGTTAAGTTAACGAACTCTCAAAGTATTGTTGTTATTGTTACAATAAGATTTAATCAATTTCAATTTGACTAATTTCAAGTTGTGTACACAATAATTAGTCGCACAATAAAAAGATTGTGTCCGTACGTAAGTTAACTTAAATGCGGCATGAAAGTTTTTTGTTACCCAGACAATAAAAAATGTACCTACAACGCTAATATTGTGCTTTGTCAAGCATTATTTTTCTCAGTGAGGAATCCATGCTTCCGCTATGGGGTCACATTCGCATACAGGCTGAACAGTATGTATGTTGCTCATGAAACACAAACAGCTAATAGCTGATAGGACAACATCTACTTATGTAAAAATTAAAAAAATTTAAATGTATTATGACGAATTGAGAACCTCCTCCTTTTTTGAAGTCGGTTAAAAAGACGAACTTATCCCTTAAAGGGATGGAACTAAATAACAGCTAAAGTCACATGAAAGGTTAGGCTTTTATAATGTTTGTATGTTTTGTATTATTTAGTACTGTTTTATTACCTTTGTATTCAACATAGTAACAACTTAACTTAATGTGTAAGTAAGTTTAGTTATAATTAACTAAGTCCCCAACTTAGCAACTCGACAACGCATAAACATACTTTTATATAATAATATCAATACATACTTATGTAAATATAAAATAATATAAAAACTATAATAATTATAAGTAACCAGAGTATGTTTTACTTACCATTCTAGGAAGTACTCGTTCAAATATAACACACAGGTACACGGCGCAGCCGCATAGTATGTACGCAAACGGTGCATTATAATACAAAATGTAAATATACTCTGTATAAATATACTTCGAAATATTACTAAATATAAATTTAACGACACGAGAATGCGCTGTCGCAACTCTCATACTCTCAATGCGCATTGAAATTCTATGCTTAAGTATTTTTTCCAAAATGGCGGGTAGTTTGCCGTTGTTGTATTGCTAGATGTTTGAGTTGCGCTGCCAAAAAATTAAGGTAGATTGTTCTAAAAGTTTAAGGTGCGTTCAAGTCAATTGGATTTTTAATATCACTTTGAGTGCTTATGAAAGAATTTGGCAGGAAACCGATGAGAGTGGATCGTGTCGTTAATTAAATTTTAGTTTCTGTGCTTAATGTTGTTTGGTGGATAATAAAGATAGTGTGTTAAACAACAAATTGACGTGAAAGTGCCCAGCAAATGAAGAATTCAAGTGAAAACGCGTATTTCCTCTGTTTGTGACCCCCAAATATCCGCCGGCTATGAGAATGAGAATATGAGCAGTTGACAGGACGTGACTAGGACAGACTGACACAACTCTGACGATGACAGGACTTTAATATACAGAAATTTACAAAACACATCAGACGTGGCTGAATGGACTCAGTTCCTTTGCCTATCCCTTATGGGTGAATTAAATAAAAAAAAAGAGTGCTTATTTTATTTTATTTTTGTAATAGGTACTTTATAAATTTTAGAATGAATTTTTAGCATATGTACGGTAGTTATCTACGTACTAAACTAGTTGGTTAAATTAATATTTTTCGGAGTGTCAAAAAGATCACTTTCTATGAAGTTCTGTATTAATTACTAAGATGTGACGTCATCATTTTCGTAATTAAAAAAAAACTTCAAATTGTGCTATTTCATTGATAAAAAGTGAGACCCCTGGTTTTTTGCAAGTGAGTAGGTACCTACCTACATATTCTCACAGGTTTCATGAAGCGTCAGTATTGGGGTAGCGACACAGTAAGACTAATGTACGGAAATATGACTGTAAATAATTAACTGTATACAATATGACAAACACAATAAATTACCAACAATAACACAACCCATCGCTTAATTTTAAAAGCTGTTGAAAGCGGTCTTCAAATCGATTGCACTAAAAGCTTATTTTTATGCATAAGGCTCCCCTAATCACCGCCTAGGAACGCTTGCAACACCAGAGGTATCACTCGCGCGTTGCCGATCCAGCAAAACTATCTTCACTTTTTACCCGACTGCGAAACGCAAAGGAGGGTAATGTGTTTATCAGCCTATGTATGGATGTATGAATGTATGTATTTGTGGCACTCTAGAGACCGATCGCCGATGGGCCGATTTTAATGATTCTTGTTACACTCACTTACGCGTAATTTCCATCTTCTATTTGATAAATGCATCCTTTTACGATAAGAGCTAACCCTACCAATCCACAACCCCTAAGCTACTTTGGCATCTGACCTTAATTTTAATGGCGTGGAGGGTTTAAATAACATGAATTACGATACACAGGGGAAATAGCGTGATAATGGTAATGGCTTGCGTGATTTTGCATAGCTCAAGGTCACATCGATTGCCTGTTGAGTCGGCACTGAACAGTAAACACTGTTGCACAGAACTGTATTGGGATAGAAAGAAAGAGGTCATAGATTTGTATGGGAACTGAGCGTATAACATGTATGAAGGGGGTGGAAAGAACATGACTGTCTAGTCACCTTAGAAACATTTTGAGTTACGCGATTTGAGAGTTCGGAACGATGTTTGGAATTACTAATCTGATATGAGCAACTGATGAATAAGCAATTAAAGATTTAATATCAACTCGGCGAAAACAATTTAATCTAATATAAAATCCCCCTAATAAACTAATAATTACTCAAATTGAAATTAAATTTTAATCCTATTTGTTGTAAAAATACTATTACTCGTAATAACCCATAACCCCCTAATTTTAATATAATTCCAGCTAAAATTATTGAACCTGAAACAGGAGCTTCCGTATAATTTTCGTATACGTCTTTTTTAAAGTGATAAAAAAGACATGATATAGTACTTACATAAATATTTGTATCTATAACTTAGTGGTACAACTTGTAGTCTATTGAGTGTTCTACATTTTGAGATTAAAATTTCGGTTTAAAAAAAATTGACTAGACATGTTCTTTCCGTGTACTTGCCCTTTGTATTGTTAATGGAATAAAAGCACTAATCACTATTAATTACAAATATAATCATTTGCAATTCAATATTATACACCGCCATTCGTAAGAACGCCGGGCGCAAGAGAGGCCCCCGTGGGATCTACATTGGACCACAGACTATGTCAGTAGTGGGTAAAGGGAATGTTCCATACAATCTGTTAATAATAACAATGTATTTTGACGTCGCAAGTGTAATTTTTGTGAGACAATACCTCGATTAACACCTCAAACTTTTGTGGTGGTGTTTGAACGTTTAATTGTTGTATAACAAGGTATTTTATTTTTAAAACCCGACGTCGCATGCTGAAAGGGGTCGGGCGCTGGAACACGTAATGAGATTTTCGGCACGCAAGGTACATACACTCTTTCCTTCTATTCCGATATAGACCTGTGCACCGTTGGAACTATTCGGTGAAAGGTGCGCAACAGGCGTTAGTAGCACTTACTTAAGTACATATATTTTTTTCTTTTTAACAGATTTCGAATTCGGCAGTTGGGTAAAAATGAGGAGGTTCTTTGATGGAGCTTGGTACGGAGTACCGAGGTTGCTGTCGTCATCGTCAGCTCGCGCGAACTTTAAGTAGGCATCGTCCTATTTAAACGCGTTAACGCAATCACCGCAAGTTCGCGCGACCTAGCTGTGACCTAGCGATGCGATTAAACACACATATGCGAATATCACGGGAACGTGCTATGATCGCATTGTCGATTCGCACAATGATCACGTGCTCGCGTTTGATTAAGATGTCGCCTGAAGGGCCGAGCACGACTTTACGAATGCTGCGTAACGTTACGGTTATCGTATCGAGAAACCTCATACTAAATTTTTGTTCCAAATACACTCACGGGCGGGCGCTGTTCCAAACGTCATACAAACTCGACAACGTTTACTATTCAATTTTACGTTACGCAGCATTCGTAAAGTCGTGCTCGACCCTATGGTCATGAAGACAGTATTATTTCAAGCTGCTTCAGCTATTCGCACCATCTTGATCGCTTAAAAGTTACCTAGAAGCTTTTCAGAGAAAAATTCGCTTATGTTTTTGCGCCTCTACAGTAAAGTGTGCTGTGTTACGTAAATTCAACGTTTTGTGTGAAACTTATACAAAACTTTAGGGAAAGGGTGCCCTTTTCCAAATAAAGGCTATCATTTACGCGTTTTTGGTTCAGTAGTTCTTTGACAAAGTTATTCTTGAACGTGTGTTCCGAACGCGGTAGTTTGTACGCATAATATTGTGATAACGACCGAAAGATATGGCGGAAGGTTTTTGTGATCACCTATTAATTACCTACATAACTGACGTGTCTGTATCTGTGGTTGTCTAGTGAAAATCGCTTTTAAGTTTTTGTCTGTCCTAAATGTTACTTTTTGTAATTTCATTGTACTGATTTGTGGTATTCAATAAAGAATATTTATACAGTTTTGATCCTTTTTTACTCGTTGATCGTTGACATATTTATCAAATAGGTAGGTAGGTATATAAATATAAATAGCTCACTGGTTAAATGCATTTTTTTCTTAAATCTAGTTTAAGTCTTCAAACCAGGTTTAAGTCTGACAGTTTTCTATGGATTTTGACATAAATGACTGGATTTAAAACTAAAAGTGAGTTAATTTTTTTGCTGCAAGAGGGCACAAATCACGTCGAAAACTTATTTTTGTTTATTTGTTTAAAATTTTATTCTGAAAAAAATTACAGCTCCATTGGTAATTGAGAAGTGGACAAAATTTAACTTTCCATGTTTTGGCCACAGACAGACAGAAACAGACCGAAACAGATGAAACTAAATACAATTATGCATAATTAAATGCTTGTTATGAGATTTAAAGACGACACTCATTAGGCCAAACATCACTGTAGGTACCTATAACAGTGCAAGATTCTCACAATTGAGTTTTTCGATGCACCTGGCTTGCGTCCAAATTCTCAAGTACGCTATTCAAGCATTTGCTTCCCTGGCCAAGCCACACGTCCCATCCTAACGGAATGGAAAATTCTAGAATTTCTGGATCTATCCATGAATATGCCGACTGAGACACACATCACTTCCGTATAAGTCGAGTATTATAGCCCGTGTTTCCTAATCCCTAGTTATTCTTCTGTGAGCACTCGCCTCGGAGGGAGCGAATCTGCGAATAGAACATTCTAAGTGTATACTATGTTTGTTGTGTGTGGTTAGGTCGCTTCCAGAGGAAGGAGTACGGATTAGCAAACAAGGGCAATAGATACGCCTCCGTTCATTTACTAAATAATATTATTATTAACAGACAAATGGATCAAACGCGTATGGGAGGTTGGGAGCACATAATTGACACCTAAGATATTTTTGAGCAGTGTGTCAAATCAAGCAAAACGTGGGAAGGCTTTTTGCATATCTTTTCTTCCAATGAAGACAAAGGAATTGGCGACATTATTAAAAAACCCTGCCTTATTAGGGTAAAGGAATGTTCGGGCATTATTTTTGTATCGGCTTTATTACATTTTTCGCATAACTTTGAGTAAGGTTATCTTGGTACAACAGCTGCTGGCGATATTCTACGATATCGCGATTGGCAATAAATGCGTAGGTACTTTTCTTATTAATATTGAACGAAAATAACATAAGATTTACTGGACGGTAAGTAAATGAAAGAGGAACTAAAAAACAATTACTTTGCTCACCCGCGACCACTAATGACAAATAGTTATATCTGTGCGGCAAATGTATGTTTCCATGCAACACCTCCGCCTCCACTGCTACACAAATCAACACATGCCACACAGACCCAACTATCACCACCACCACTGGGGTATCTATTTTTGACCACAGACTACGATATTAGCGGGTAAAGGGAATGTTCCATAGAACCAGTTAACAGTTGTTACATGTTGCAAGTGCCTCCACTGTACATTATAATGGCATTTCCTAGAAGCATTCCCTGAGCCAGTTTCGCGGGAACGCAGAGATTGCCTTTGATAAACGGCAGGAGTACATTTTGTCGTGTTAGGTTTTACAGTAAGTACCTACGTGGCTAGAATACAATAAAAAAAAAACCTAAACATAAATACTAAGTCATTTTTAACCTCCGAACCAAAAAGAGGGGTGTTATAAATTTGACATAGTGTATATCTGTGTATCTGCATGTGGCATCAAACGGATGGACGGATTTCGATGCGGTTTTTTTAATCGAAAGCTAGGTTTACCAAATAGAGATAGTTCTTAGATGAGCGTCACAAAATCGGTTTACCCGTTTTGAAAATATTGTACTTTGAAATGACAATGTCGGGGGTTTTCAACTTCTCTAAGTGGTCAGGTTATTAAAACAAGCATTTTTGCTGACTGTATATTGCTTTTTGTTGACTGTACTTGCGCTGACAGAAGTGCATATTAAAGAAACTTCTAATGAGCCCAAATGGAGAAATTACTCTATGACACATTGTTTGTTTACATTTTAATTGAAAAAAAAAAACAAGATGTAAGCAGTGAAATAAAAAACACATCCCAACGAATTGAGAACCCCTCCTCCTTTTTTCGAAGTCTGTTAAATATACCTTTGCTGAAAAGTGAGTATACCCAGTGTAATTTTAATCATTCCACCAAACGTCACATTTCGACGAACAATTATGTAGGCGAAGCGATATAACCCAGTTATATTAGCAGTATGAATGAACCGTTGTATTGTATTGACCGTGCAGCACAGGGCCTGGGCAAGCGGCAAACTGGGCTAATGGTCTGGTCTGGGTCACGGGAACCTGAACACCGGCACTGCTGGCTAATTGGAACTTATCATAACAGCTTACCGCTTGGATGAGAGCCTGTTTACCAATGTGTGGTCGCATTGTTGGACGCGGATTTCATTTAGGTTTGAGTACTTTTTACAGTGATATTAACATACCTAAATCCTCTGAAAGAGTACAGCGAAACTATTTGACAATTAAATGCATTTTTTAATGTTTTTTTCTGTACCATAGTTTGTACCTTTATTTTAGTATAATTATTGACCATCTCACATTCTGTGACCTAATATTATTATTATTTTGATATTTAATTACGTTTTATTTTATTTCTAGTTCCGTTAGTGACATTGTCCCACTTTGAATTCAATTGTTTTATATTTCATATGTTGTTTTTTATAATTATTTAATTGATGACGATCTTTTTGTGAATGAAATATATTTTGACATGTCAAATAATATGTGTGTAATTTTCAAATCGAAATAAATGAACGTACATATCTATAAAAAAGAGGTAGATCTATATTGTCAAAACGCCGAAAATGAAGCGCAGAAAAGGCTGTATGTAGCCTTTTTGGCTACAATCTCTCTCAAATAAGGTCTAAACTTGCGCGCAATTTTCAATTGCCTTGTGAGCATATGACGTTGTTGAGACCAAGCGCCTGACGCCCGCATCGCCAGGCCGCATCGACGTTAGCGCGGGGGAGCGCGGACGCAAGCCGACCGCCGCCGACGTATCGCATCGCAAGACACTTCGCTTACGCTCACCCGGACCGTACGCTACCCTATCTTGTACGCGCCGCGACAACCATTGTTATTGTTTGTTTTATAGTCGATCATTACAATCCTTTTAATATACAGTCCGCGTCTTATTGAAGGAACCATCAAGTCTGGATACCCCTCTAACGTGCACTAGGGATCTAGACCCAACAGACGTATCTTTACTTGTAATATCATTGACTTTTTAGGGTTTCGCACTTCAAAAGCACAAACGGAACCCTTATAGGATCTCTTTGTTGTCCGTCTTTCTGTCTGTCTCTCTGTCAAGACTCTTTTTCTCTGGAATGCGTGGAGGTAGCATGCAGAAATTAATATCAAATACATATCAAAAAATCAAACTTCTAAATCAACGAAATCAAAAGATACAGTCATTAAATTAATAAGGTTGTTTCCATACAAATTGCCGTACGGTGAAAACCTGAAGGGTACTTCCAGTTGTCCTAGAAACTTGAAATTTGATATGAAGGTACCTATAGCTCTTATAGCGTTGTATGTTTGCCCGTGATTATGATGCATGTAACTGCGTCGAAATATCGGTAGCTCATCAAAACTATAAGGTAATCGCGGTCAATATCCCGTTTTCATTATTTATAAAATCTAAGAAGCGTTTTTTTTTTCAGTATCACTTTGAAAACGAATGCATTGTTAATACATAAATGCGAACTTACCCAAGTAACAACATTATATATTACTCGTGGAAACTGCGTCTTAGGTCTTAGCGTCTCTATAAAGGGGAGGCAATCTAAATTATAATTCTCCAACTTGCTCGTATACAGTCACAGAACTGTATCGGTATAGAAGGAAAGAGTCATCGATTTTAGTGAAATACTCACGTATGTCAGTCGAGTATAGCTCGACATGTTTCGGACTAATCCGTAGTCCGTACACGACGACGACGACGACGACGACGACAGATTAGTCCGAAACATGTCGAGCTATACTCGACTGACATACGTGAGTGATCCGTTTATTTCACTATGATTGAGTCTCACGGTAGTTTTATGTTAAAAGTCATCGATTTGTTTGGGAACCGAGCGTGTGATATTAATTTGCGTAGGATCTTAGGGTTCCGTACCCAAAGGGTTAAAAACTGGACCCTATTACTAAGACTCCGCTGTCCGTCCATTCGTCCGTCTGTCGCCAGGTTGTATCTCATGAACCGTGATAGTTAGACAGTTGAAAATTTCACAAATGATGTATTTCTGTTGCCGATATAAAACAAATACTAAAAAAACAGAATAAGATATTTTTTTAAGTTTGGCTCCCATACCAAAGACATGATTTTTTAGACAACGACATCTGTGCACGAGTAGTGTACCTAAATAGGCAGCTATCTCATCTCATTGAGCTCGACTCTTAGACAAAATAAAATAACTCTAGATGGCGCTGTCAATCATTTTGTTTTTTGTGTCTAGTTTTTATAGATAATGGTACGGAGCCCTTCGTGCGCGAGTCTGACTCGCACTTGGCCGGTTTTTGACTTGACTAGTGTAATTTAGCACGGAAATACCGCCATTAACAACTCCGTTTTTTAGTTTGAACAGTGTTGAACAACACGGTATTTTTAACCCCCGACGAAAAAGAGGGGTGTTATAAGTTTGACCTGTGCATCTGTGTATCTGTGTGTCTGTGTATCTGTGTATCTGTGTATCTGTCTGTGACATCGTAGCTCGCAAGCGGATGGACCGATTTGGATACGGTTTTTTTTGTTCGAAAGCTATATAGCTTAATCGAGGTTCTTAGCTAAGTTTCATTAAAATACCCGTTCACCCGTTCACCCGTTTTTGAAATATTGAACTTTGAAATGAGAATGACGGGGGTTTTTCCAACTTTTCTAAGTCGGTTAGGTTATTAAACGGTTTTTATTATATTTTTTCTAATAAGCCAATACCTACACGACTTTTCGTCGAAGCCTACTGCTGTCTTCCAAGACACTTGCATTCGTCTTTCAAATGACGAACTGACACTACATCAACAAACAGAGAGCGACCTCCTCACAGTGCACTATTCCCGTCTACCCCGATACAGTTCTGTGTATAGTCCTATATCGGGACAGAATTAAGTCCTAGCCTTGACAGGGTAGGACTTAATTCTGTACTGAAGCTGCCCTTGTGTAACTTAGGTCACGGACAGGAACTCACAAACCGAGTTACTGCACTCTGATTGGCTACACTGTTTGCAATTTGCATACACGCCGTCTTCATAAAGGTATTAAACGCCATCACGGTCACATGCAACTGTCAACTTGAACACCTTTTTAATAAGGTGTAATTTACCTATTTATTGTAAGCTCTTTGTGAGTGGGTGAAGTGTTCGTGTGTAAACAGTATTATAAAGTGCCTAGGGAAAAATTAAGTGTCGCTTGAAGCGAGTGCTTTCAGCTAAGTGGCGATTAAGATTGCGCGAAGGCAATTTAAAGAATTTGTTGTCAGATGCTTTCAGAATAATAGCAAGGCGATTCTTGGATTTAGCATCTATTTAACCATGAGAATAGGTACTCGTAGGAGTATAGGAGCTCGTCCGGTATAACTTACCATCTTACCAAGCCTTACTTAACTTTTTTATTATTCTACGTAGATAGAGCTCAAATTAGCTACAGTTATTTATAACTCTCAGTCGAACGTAAGAATGCAAGGGATAGCCTTTCCAAAGCAACCCTTCTATAGAAAAACTGACCTTTGTAAACTGACCCTTGAATTTTATTGCAGCTGTATTGATTCGCTTGCGAATAAAATAAGCCAGAAAGCTCAACGAAGACTGGGCGACTCAGACTACGTTAGTATAGGATCGTTTACATTGCGGTAACAAAACGATACGCACTTCGACGTCCTCTTTTGCAGCACGCAATGTAACGACTACTGGACTTATAAGGGGTTCTGGAAACTGCCAGAAATTTAATGGTGCGAAAGACGCAGTTGTTTACGAGAGGGATGGATGCGTTTTATGGGGTTGCTACATGTGAGAAGAAAAGTACCAGTCGCTTATTTAAAATGACGTCGAATGAAAAAAAAAGCATGTTTTTAGGCTTGCAACAAAAACAGTTTTAATGTTGGATTTTCAATAGTGAAATATAGTTATTAAGAGGTAATCTTTTTTTTTTGTAATGCAAAACTTAAATTAAAATTTACAGATCGGATTTAAACTTATCATAATTTGTAGGGATGCTTATATCAAACAAAATTCCTATAATTATACAGTTCAGTAGCGCAAGGTGGTGCGCTTGTAGTCAACGGTACTTATTCATAAACTATTTACCACGTTTTCTCCGCGACTTACAAGTATAAAAAAATCTTTGAGTGGCTACACTGGCAACCATGTTTCAATATGATCACCTCTTTACCCACCTACATTAATTTAAAATGGCAACACTCGAGCCGGTCCATGTTTTGATCGCTCCAAATCCAACGCAACAGTTGCGCGCGAGTTCTTATTCTGAGACAAATAGAGTAAGCCGTTTAACCTAACAAGTCACACTGGCACGCGAAAGACTGCATTATTTCGATACGGTTAGAGTATTTTCGTTTTTTTTGTGTGATTAATGATTAGCGACTTCAATTGTTTTACAAAAATGATGAAAGATATAAGTATCTAAGTAAAGTATGAGATAGTGTGTGTGTAATTGGTGTTTTAATTACAATCGTTTGTGTTTGATAAAATAAATGGATAAATGTGTGGTGTAATGCTTGTGTGTGAGTGAGGAATGTAAACAAGAGTGTTATTCAACACAATGAATAACAGAAGTAATATGTACGAAGGAGTTATCAAATTTATTAAGGTGGGTTTAATGAAATGCATACTTACAAAGAATGTTAAATTAAATCAGTCGTTTAATTAGTTAAATTTGCTAGAAAATTATACTAGTTCTTGTAGCAACTGGTTTCATTACCTCGATAACTTTGTAAGTTATTAATTAATTAATTAATATTGGACTAAATAGGAAGTAGTAGTGGGTATTTTGTATCATAACTCATAACTAACCTTACCTTACAAAATTGTTCGCACGTATTGAAATATGTTCTTTATTTCTCGAATGTAAAAGTTCAAATTGAGACCTGATAGGAAGTCAGGTAAAAACATTTTGTGAGGGGTTCATTCATCTTAACAGCTGCTTCGTTCACCTTATCCAACCATTGTTATTTAACTGGTATAGTTAAGATAATATAATTACGGCTTAGCACAAATCGTCAATGAAAAACGAAAATAATCGCAATTAAATAGATCTGTGTACGGTATAGAGACAAGCAGTCGGCGTTTAAATTAACAGAGCAATTAAGATCGTCCCTTACTATAGCCAAGACCAATGAACAATAATAATGTTTAGGTATCTACATGCATAACAATAACAGAAAATCTGTGTCTGTAGATAAACCTGTTGTACCTACAATGTCGTGGTTTCAAGCGTCAATCAACAATTACAACAAAAATGACAGGGGGTCGGTTTTTGAATCTCACTTGGTGACTAAATTTTCATTCATGACATTGATATCACTATATGCCAAAAGCCTTATTTTTTAATGCCATATCCGTCTACTAACATGCAGTTAATTTGCGTTTCTGTCATAGACAAGCATTAATTTTAATTGCAAGCATTAGTTATAGAGGGTCTATAGAGCTTGGATATGCCCGCGTCATAGCTCAGACTCTCTGTACCAAGCGCTTATAATAACGTGCAAATGCCGAGTCTCCTTGTCCCCTAAAAACTTTGAAGGACCCTCCCCAGTACCTACCAAGTATAAATATTTGACCTCTAAGTACCATGTATTTGCTTTAAATCAAACTTCTAATGGCGGCGCCAGCAACGCCTTAAAGGTCAACTCGAGAAAAAACTTTGTTCGTTACCGAAAATATATCCATCAGCGGTAAAATCTTTAGTTTACTTTTTCTCGTGTCTTAGTACTTTTGATTTTTGAGGTTTGAGTTCTGATAGTCATCATCATCATCGTCACCATGTCAGCGGAAAGACGTCCACTGGTAGGCTTACCAAGGCTCTCCACTCAGACCGGTCTTGTGCTTTCCGCATCCACCGCGGTCCCGCGATCTTTACCAGATACCTATTCGTAATGATAACTTATATGGAAATTGTCATTGACTCTTTCAAAGCTCACAAGTATTAATATGACAAGCACAAATATTTGTACTTATTATGGTCCTCCAGGGAGTTAGACTGAGCACGCTTGACATATCCAAACCTAGAGAGCATTCTTATTCATGTAATTTGCACTAAATTTCAAGTTCCTACATGCGTGTAAAGGAAATACCACACAGCCCGCAAATACATTTTAATCTTACCACAAAACCCTATTGAAATATTCCCGTCACACCGCAATCGGAGGGATTCTTCAAGCGGTTACAGTACAATAACGTTTAGGAGCGCGTCTTGTGAGACAGTTCAGGAATACTTGATTCGACCCGGCCTCAGCTTCGATGGGCGATATTACGAGTGATTTCTCTGTTCATTACGCGGTCTAGACGCTCGTCAGTCAGCGGTTACCTGACATACCTCGCAGTGGACTAGGAACATCAGGAATGGGTGGGCTCTAGTCACACAACCTGCGTTTGCGTCCCGTTCATTCTGAGCACAGAACTGTATCTGTATAGGTAGAAGGAAAGAGTGTATGTACGTCGCGTGCCGAAGAGGGCTGAGAATCTCATTACGTGTTCCAGCTTTCGACTTCATTCCATGTGTGACGTCAGGCTTTAAAAAACCGGCCAAGTGCGAGTCGGACTAAGGGTTCCGTACCATTATCTACCAAAAAACAAAGCTAAGTGATTGAGAGCGCCATCTAGTGGCGAGAAGCGGTAGTGCTAGAGTTATTTTATTTTGTCTAAGAGTCAAGCTTATTGAGATAGCTGCCTAGTTACACTACTCGTCCACAGATGTCATTGTCTAAAAAATCATGTCTGTTGTATGGGAGTCCCACTTAAATATTTATAGTATTTGTTGTTATAGCGGCAACAGAAATATACATCATCTGTGAAATTAACTGTTTAACTATCACGGCTCATGAGATTCAGCCTGGTGACAAACGGAGAGACAGACAGACGGACAGATGGGTGGACAGCGGAATCTTAGTAATTAAGGTCCCGTTTTTTATCCTTCGGGTCTTATTCTTCTAGTGCCTTCTCCTATCGGAGGTCGGCTATCATTAGGGCTCTCTTTATTTTTGAGACTGCCGCCCGAAAGAGGGATCTGGTACTCCCGAACCAGTCTCTAAGGTTTCTTAACCAGGAGGTACGTCTACGGCCAGGTGGTCTGCGGCCTTGAATCTTTCCCTGGATAATAAGCTGAAGCAGACCATACATCGGGTACGGAACCCTAATAACAAAATACCTTGTTATTCAACAATTACCTGTTCGAATACCACCCAAAAAGTTAGAGCAGAGCTGTTCATCGAGTTATTTCCTCACTAAATTACACGGAAAGTGAGGCTGCACGGCTGCCCCAAATCAAAACCCAGTAAGGGACAAATTTTTGAAATTTTAAATTTTAACGTATTTTGCCTATTAAGATATGTCCCAACACGATAGCAAAGACACCGGTTTAAAAATGGCAATAAATCCCGGAAATTCTAACACCTCAAAACCAAACCAGTAAGAAACCTAGTAAGTCATTTAAACCATTTCAAAACCCAGGATGTCTTTGAGACTTGCTAGGTTTTTAAGTGGTCAATGTGCCTAGGTTATTTGACGAATAAAAATCTGGTAAGTTATTTCAATAATTTCAATACACAGTCAGTACGATAAGAAGAAATTTAATTGAATAATCGTTACGTAGTTTTATTTTACTATGAACTCAAATGCTAGGTTTTCATTGAAAAAATTGTGTTGTTAACGTACCTAATTACCCACTTAGAACTTAGAAGTGCTCTTACTATGTTTTGAAACTAGCCTTATCACCAAAAAAAATAATAATTTTAAACCTAGTAACGGTCTAAAACGTGCTACACACAGATATATTGTATAATTGCGACCATAGAGTATGAAGGCTGACTCGATTAAGGTTTTTGCGCTCTTCTGAAAAATTTGGTCAGAAGCACTTACTGGGTTTTGATTTGGGGCAGCCGTGCAACAACAACACAACAATAACAACGTATTTTCGAGTGCATAGAAGCAAAGCAATTGCGGTATGCATTACGAGCCAAATGAGTCTCCAATTAAAAGTTCAAACTGTTGGACCGACGGCCCGATGTTTCGACGACATGGTTCCAATTAAGGAGTAGGTTACCCTTTGTCATCGACTCGAAGTCCGCTTAGATCTGTGAAATTGATTAATGCAAATGTTTGTGGGAAGATACGTTCAAATGCATGCTATAGCTATACGACATAACGAAAACGGGATATTGACCGCGATTACCTTATAGGTTTGATGAGCTCCCGATATTTCGATGCAGTTGCATGCATCATGATCACGGGCAAACTGACGAAAACTAAACCTCATACTAAATTTTAGTTACAAATACGCTCACGGGTGGGCGCTGTTCCAAACGTCATACAAACTCGACAACGTTTACTGTTCGATCTTACGTTACGTAGCATTCGTGAAGTCGTGCTCGACCCTCAGTGTGTCCTTCACTGATTCCATTACTTTAAAAGAGACGCACTGCGCGACAAGCGACAAAATGGCGCGCCGTGCTACATGTGTAGTATCTATTTTAGCAAGGTGACAGAAGGAAAGATATCGATGCAAAGCGTGAACAAGTGAAAGGCAGACCACCCGCTAACATCAGGCACCCAGACTTACTAACCCATGGACTTTGGGTCTATTATGGTACAAAATTCACGAAAAATGTGTCCCAGTGGAATACGGCATTCTTTGATGACAACCATCTATACGTCAATATTTCGTTCTCCTTGTGCCTTATTTGTAAAGTTGGTGAAATAGGGACAGTAAAGATCATACTTATGATTATGAAGCTCAAAAATAGAGAAAATTAATTTGAAATACCTGAATACTCCAGGAGCCTATGGGCCTAGTGATTATCCTGAACTAATTAATAATTTCATTGATGCCGTAAATTTAAATTGACTTCGAGTGGTATTTTCGCAATTATGATCAGATCTGTAAAATCTACGTGGACGACACTGATGTGCGTCCCTTTATGTGTCCGAATTTTCGCCGTCAAAATTAGTGTAACATATATAAAAAATACATACAGTGGAACATAGAACCTCCTCGTTTTTTGAAGTCTCTTTGTACTGTTTGTGGTTTTCAATAAAGAATAATTGTATAATTATACTGTCGGTTAAAATTTATACACACTAACCACACGAGCATAATTATTATCAAAGCTCCACTAATAAATAATAACAGCAACACTTGCCGTAGCCAAAATCCGCATGAATGACATTAACCAACATCAACATAGATTAATACATAAGTAGATAAGTTTGCTATGATCGAAGAGCTTTATGATGCATCAGCGACTGTCGCGCTAAGGATGAACACATCGAAGACCAAAATAATGTGCAACAACTCCAATACAGATCACATTACTGTGCATGGGCATGCCATAGAGAGGGTGGAGGAATATGTTTACCTGGGGCAGACATTGAACCTTGCCAAATTCGGACAAAATAGCGAGATTGAGCGCCGCACCCGCCTAGGCTGGGGTGCTTTTGGCAAATTGTCTGAAGTGTTTGAAGGTGCAAATGTTCCCATTAACCTCAATCGTTGGACCTTTGAGCAATGTGTCCTTCCAGTCATGGTCTACGGAGCCGAGTCATGGACGCTGACAAAGCAGGTGATACACAAGCTCCAAGTCACCCAAAGAGCTATGGAACGGGCTATGTTAGGTATCTCCCTCCGTGATCGAATCAGGAACACAGAAATCCGGAGGAGAACGAAATTAATCGACATTGCCCATGTGATCGCTAGCAGAAAGTGGAAGTGGGCAGTCAGGACAACAGATGGGGTAGACGGGTGCTTGAGTGGAGGCCTAGGGTAGGACACAGAAGCGTGGGCAGGCAACCGATGCGTTGGACCGACGACCTGGTTAAGGTGGCCGCGAGGAACTGGATGCGGAAAGCGCAAGACCGGAAGGAATGGCGTGCATTAGAAGAGACCTGCACTCAGCATTGGATGGAAAAGGGTTGAAAAAGAAGAAGAAGATGAGTTTAATCTGTAATACTGTAGCTTATATACCTGTGTTTTATGTATTGGGTGTAGCTTGAAAATTCATATAAGTGCTTTTAGAGTATGTAAGTACGACATGATGTCCAGACTCAGTGGTTTTGCATAATACGAATTGTATCGCAAGTTAGTTCAATACGAACGAACATAATTATATAAATATACGAAGGTTTAAAACTCCGATCCATTGAAACGAAATCTGGTATTGTCAGTAAAAAATAAAATGAATAATAAAATATTCCCAAATTGTTACAAAAAATATATCAATTTGCATCAGCAGTGAGCACCGGTGGTCATACATTACATAGGCCGTTGTAAATATGTATGATTTATGGAAATATTTTCATGTTGGGTAAAAGTCGTTTATTTTATTTATCGGCGTTGCATTTTCACAGCTTGTTAAATATGGCGGCTTATTTTACTAATATTTAGGTCAATCAATTTTTAATTGCGATGTGATTGTTTTCTATCATGTGACCCGCCTGCTCGTTTGCCCTCTCTTATGTATATTTAAAAAAGTGACTGTGTTGATTTGTGTAGTAGAGGCGGATGTGCCTTACACGTGTGTTCGCGGTTGAGAAAACTATAGTAGTTTATGCAACTGCTACATAATGAGTGTTTTAAGGCCTAATTATGTGGAGTTGCATACATTACTTAATCTACACACATATTACAAGTACTTTAAGATGGGTTCATAAGCCGAAGGCATATATCATACCCATACCTGTCACGAAATTGACTGTTTTTTTTAATCATAGACAAACATACCGAGCTGACGTTTCGTAAACTGTTTTTTTTTATTGTGAAAAAAAAAATTCGCATTATTATTTATACATGTCGGACTGAACTCGACTTATATACGTGAGTGATCCGTTTTATTTCAGTATAATTGTAAATTAAGTTGGTTTTCAAATTTGAAACATTGAATTCCATATCAAAAAGTCATTACGATATCGAATTCGATGTCGTAATGACTATTACTTTACTGCTGGTGATGGTGGGTGGTGCTGGGGCTCGCGCTGTCGGCGAGAAGGCCACGTCGTACTGCAATGCTGGTCATTTTCTACGGTTTCTGAACTCATTATAGAGGACTTATGTGTGTAGATAAATTATTTTTAGTTCATAGTGAGTCTGCAAAGTAACGCCGGGCCACTATTTCACCATCTATACAATTGTCAGTTTTCAATGACAATTCGAACGACATTTCTTTGCCAATATGAAGCGCGCTAAAACGAAAGCTCTTCAAGTCATCAATTGACACCGAATTGTCATTAAAAGCTGACTTGTAATGTTGGTGAAAAAGGGGACTGTTTCAATCAATTGTAGCTAACATGTATTATTAAAGCTTGCACAATTTTCCCGGCTCCAGCGGTAGGCTGTTTGCGGCCAAATGTCTTTGTGAATGATTTCCTTTGGGACTCTAGATTTCATTTTAACGTTGCTTCTGTTGGTAGTTTTGTATTGCTTGGTTAATAACAACGATCTTAATTCAAAAGTAAATATACACGGTTGGGTTTCGGCTCAAATCAAGAAGAATGTAACCAAGTTAGAAAAGTTGAAAAACCCCCGACATTGTCATTTCAAAGTTAAATATTACGAAAACGGGTGAACCGATTTTATTGAAACTTAGCTAGGAACTATCTCGACCAAACTAGCTTTCGATTAAAAAAAACCGCATCGAAATCGGTCCTTCCTTTTGGGAGCTATGATGCCACAGACAGATACACAGATACACATGCCAAGCTCTCCCCTCTTTTTGGGTCGGGGGAATGGTCGGGGGTTAAAAATTGTTTGAAAGCGACAGTTAATTTAGAATAGCAAAAATACATGATTTTATTTCACTAATATGGACTCAAAGTAAGCCTTAACGGAAAACTATAGTGCGATATAAAATAGTACTTTATTTCACTATAATTAAGTCTCACAGCAGTTTCACGTAAAAATTAGTGAGACTATTCACTAAGCTCCATTTTTTTTCATTTTGCGACTTTTTCATTGGCTTAACTTAACTTCCCATAACTGGATGCGTGGGCTTTCACAAAGGGAGTGCTTGAACCTTACTTGGCCAATTAGATCTACTAATTTTATGAGGTAGTTTGTAATTTTATGTAATATTGAAGTGCAACTCTGCTAGAACTAGAAGTTTATTCCGGAGCTGACAAACGAGATCACTGTAATTGGGTGTGGAACAATGCGCTGAACTTTGACATTTTGCCAAACTTAGTGGACAGAGTAAATAGCCACTAACTGAACTAGCTACTTTGGAAAATGTCACCCAGTTACTGGCCCCTATTTCATCAACTTTACAATAGGGTAGTTGACTGATGATAACCTAACCAACTTAGAAAAGTTGAAAAACCCCCGACATTGTCATTTCTAAGTTCAATATTTCAAGAACGGGTACACCGATTTTAATGAAACTTAGTTAAGAACCATTTCGATCAAACTAGCTTTCGATTGAAAAAAACCGCAACGAAATCGGTCTACCCTTTTGGGAGCTATGATGCCGCAGACAGATACACAGACACACAGATACACAGATACACAGACACACGGATACACATGTCAAACTTATAACACCCTTCGTTTTCGTCGGGGGTTAATAAAATAAAATCATTTTACATTTACGCTTATCAAGCTTCCGAAAATACTCATAAAAAACCGATGCCTCACTTATTACTGCAATTAAAACGGTTTTTAATTTAACGAAAACTAATAAAAGGAGGCAGTTTGATCACTGATAATGATGACGTCATAGTTCTGTAATTCAATACAAACTTCATAACAACGGATCCGATCAAATCGTTTTGACATTTAAAAAAAAAATTGCTGATTTGACCAAGAGGCAACATCCCTATTGTCAGTTAACAATGACAATTCGAAGAACATTTCTTTGCCAATATGAAGCGCGCTAACAGAAAAGTTCTTCAAGTCAGTCATTGACAATGAGTTGTCATTGAAACTGACAATTGATAAGTTGGTGAAATACCCAAATGGCCACCATTTTGTATGGCGATACTGAGCACTGAGCTGGAGCACTTTGTCAATGCTCTTGGTTACAGTTCGGGATCTCAATTTTAACTTAATTACTGATTATTATCAGCATTTCATTCTCTTACAGATTAAATATGTTCTCAAAGTCGCCAGTAGTTTCATGCTTAAAGTAGAATTGCTTAATTTATCTACACACATAAAAAAAATAAAAAAAAAGACACTCGTGTTATAAGGACCCTCATATGTAACAGTTGCATAAACTACTATTAAATGTTAAATAAAGTTAAATAAAGCAAAAAATCCTATTCTTCAATACTTAAGGTACTTTGCATTGATTTAAACTTTCGCGATTTTCACGCATTATAAGGCTTCGAGACCATGGACACAACGTCGAGATACTTAAATTATACATATTTTTACGTCATTAAGTCCCCACCCCAGGTGTCATGATAATTTTACGTACTTTCTCCATATGACATAGCCGTGGAACGCCTTGTAACTACATTCAGAGCTTCTAATTATTACCCTTGCCCCCACGTAATAGGCAAAGGTACACCCCCCCCCCCCCCTTCCATTATTTACAACTCCCGGAACGTAGATACGCATGAACGGAAACAGAGAGACTTAAATCAAATTTTCATATCGGCGCGACTATGCTTGCTCCTGGTTTATAGCTCCATTGGTCTCTTTCCCGCAAGGCTGGTTAGAGCAGTAAAGGTATAGGCTAACGAGAAATAGATAGGGCAACTATAGGACCTGCCCCTGTCCCTCTGTAGTTGGAGAAGTTTGGTGGCGATACGAAAACATTTTTATCTACACACATATCATAAGTCCTCTATAATGCGTTCAGAAACCGTAGAAAATGACCAGCATTGCAACGCCGTCGCCTCCCCCGCCAACCACCTCCACCAGCAGGTTCAGCAGTAAAGTAATAGTCATTACGACATCGAATTCGATGTCGTAATGACTTTTCGATACCGAATTAAATTTTTCGAATTTGACGACTAACGTAATTTACAATCATAGTGAAATAAAACGGATCACTCACGTATATAAGTCGAGTTCAGTCCGACATGTATAATTAATAATGTGATATTGATTTTATTTTTTTACAAAAAATAGAACAGTTTACGAAACGTCAGCTCGGTATGTTTGTCTATTATTAAAAAAAAAACAGTCAAATTCGAGACAGGTGTGGAGAACCAAATAAAAGGGTTCTTTTATCACATGAGAAAATTTATTTTGCCTTTACAAATATACACGTCGGCACTGCTTCATGATATAACGACGTAAGGGCCTGTCAAAGCGCTGTCAAGTGTCACAAAAAGTTTTCTTATGTACATGTATCGTACAACAGGTATGGGTATGATATATGCCTTCGGCTTCTGAACCCATCTTAGAGTACTTATAATATGTGTGTAGATAAAGTAAAGCTTCGCCTCGTTTCATAAAAACACACTCGTGTTTTAAGGACCCTCATTATGTAGCAGTTGCATAAACTACTATTATCTAGACACATATCATAAGTCCTCTATAAGTCATGTAAGTAATGACCATCATTACGACACTCAATTTTTGTGTTTAAAAATCAATACAATTTAAAAATAGGCCTCAATAAAAAAAAAAAACAGTCGGTACGAAACGTCAGCTCGATGCGTTTGTCTATGATTAAAAAAAAAACAGCCTAATTCGTAAAATAAAAACAATTACTTTGCTCACCCGCGACCACTAGTGAAAAATAGTTATATCTGTGCGGCAAATGTATGTTTCCATGCATCTCCTCCGCCTCCACTGCTACACGAATCAACACAAGCCACACAGACCCAACTATCACCACCACCACTAAACTACACGCTGACGCGTTTCGGCACTCTCCACGAGGCCATTATTCAAGCTAAACACTACAACAACCGTTCACCAAGACACCATTACCACTAATGAAAATAATCGATTTATTGATTATTTTTGTTTTTATTTTTATGAAACATTCATAGAATGAAATTCAACATACAATGACAATGCAAAGAAAAATCCGTTAAGCAGCTGGACTTGAACCAGCAACCTCGGTAATCCGTACCACGTGGTACGGATTACCGAACTAAACTACACGCTGACGCGTTTCGGCACTCTCCACGAGGCCATTATCCAAGCTAAACACTACAACAACCGTTCACCAAGACACCATTACCACTAATGAAAATAATCGATTTATTGATTATTTTTGTTTTTATTTTTATGAAACATTCATAGAATGAAATTGAAATTAGAATGTAATCCGTACCACGTGGTACGGATTACCGAGGTTGCTGGTTCAAGTCCAGCGGCTTAACGGATTTTTCTTTGCATTGTCATTGTATGTACCATTACCACTACCACCACTATGTTAGTGGTAATGATGTCTTGGTGATAGTTGGGTCTGTGTGGCATGTGTTGATTCGTGTAGCAGTGGAGGCGGAGGTGCTGCATGGAAACATACATTTGCCGCACAGATTAACTATTTTTTACTAGTGGTCGCGGGTGAGCAAAGTAATTGTTTTTAGTTCATAAATATGGACCTCCGCAAAGTAACGCCTGATTCAATAAATTTGCCTAATTCGTGACAGGTTTATTATGCATTCGGCTTCTGAACCCATCTTAGAGTAGGTACTTTTAAATAATAAATATGTGTAGATAAGGTAATGTATGCAACTCTACATAATTAGGCCTTAAAACAATCGTGTGATCCTATTGTATAACGAGTGTTGATATAGTAAACTAAAATAGCAAAGAAACTCTCCTTGGGTTGCAAACAGGACCTTTCGGCCAAACTAGAAGGATAACGGTTTCAATCCAAACGTTTCATCAGAACACTCCGCATGATATTATGTGGTACAATATAGGTATGTAGTGCCCTCAAAAAGCCCTGTTCCTTAGTGTAATCAAAAAGCACAAAATACGTCTCGATCGCGTTTGCGTTAAAGTGTCAAATAGTATGAGAATTGTTAAACGCGAACGCGATCGAGACGTATTTCTTGGCCTGGTCGGCGATTACACTAAGCGCTCAGAAAGACAGCCAGTGGATCGAGCCATCCAGAGAGTGCCTGGTTATCTTAGAGCAGGAAAGGAATGAAGATGTTAACGCGCGATTTCCCCTCTGCCAAAACTCTAACATTAAGTCTGACCAAAATGACTGTGTGCGTGTTTTTGGCATTTGTGTGACAGTTTCGTTTTAGTGTGAGATTGTAGGAACGTAACAAATTTTGACATTAGCGCAGACGTGTGCTGTTACACGTGTATGTTCCTCGTCCCCCTGTGGCAGAAAAGAAAAAGTGGCAGAAAATTGTAATGCATAAATAAGCAAAAGGCGCCTCCTGTCTGTCTGCTTTATGCTGGTTATCGACAAATCGATGCGATTCATTCGTGAAAAGCGCGTCATTTGCGATAAAAAATACTTAGTGTCTCTACGTAATAAGCTCTAACATGGCTTGACTGTAAGTACTTATGCGTACGATTTTCCTTGAAACGTACTAGATTATCCCAGAGGGTCGAGCACGACTTTGCGAATGCTGCGTAACTTAAAATCGAATAGTAAACGTTGTCGAGTTTGTACGACGTTTGGAACAGCGCCCGCCCGTGAGCGTATTTGGAACTAAAATTTAGTATGAGGTTTCTCGATCTCGATACGATAACCGTAACGTTACGCAGCATTCGTAAAGTCGTGCTCGACCCTCAGACCGTTCGGCTGAGCGATTGCAGTAATTTTACTCGCGATTGAATCCGTCGATTGATTTGAATGTCGCAAAGTTTGATTAATTGTGTGATTGCGTTGTCACATTTTTTATAATTGTAGATTTTTAAATGCTAACGTACAATACAATACAAATTATTTATTGAACACCACAATAACAAACGAAACAGAAAAAAGAGGTACACAGTAACAACAACAACACAACAACAACAACAACCACACAACAACAATTAGCGGTTTTATCGCTACAAATCATGACAATGTGACTTTCAATTGAACGGGAAAAAATTTAGACACGTGGTAGGTAGAATGAATAGTATGATCATTTGATGATGATAATAAACTTATTCTATGCAGACGAAGCGTAGATAAAAGCTTGTATGTCAAATTAATATCATTAAGTACTCCACATTTTATATCTCTACCGTCTGAATACGAGAACGTGTTGATTTGTAACTCTGCTAATAAATATGGCGGCGATAATTCACTGTGGAATAATTTTAGCAAACCCTGACAACTGTGGTATCTTCAAAATTAAACTTATTTGTTTTTTTTTTTTATAAAAAGCCTTTTCAATTGCGATGGCTTTAGCTTAGTTACATGAAAATACATTTAGCCGTTTATGTGACATTGGACTTTGGAATGATGAAGTCAGGGTTTTTTCGACAAGTGAACTAAACTTGATGCACCTAGGTGGATCAGTTCAAATGGATTAAGATTACGAAGGGAATGTATTAAGTAATTACATATGCTTATATTATAATCTCTATAGAAATAGTGGTAAATTACAGTGTATATTTTGAAAAACCCTAATCATGTTGTTCGCGACATGTCGTCGTACTTAATTATAAATGTCAATCATAATCACCTACTTGTTTGTATCTAATTAATATTTGGTAACTGATGTGCTTTAGTAATAGAAGAACAAAGGTAATGACTTGATTAAATTAGCTCATTATTACAAGCCAGCTGTGCGTTGCGCAGTGCTTGTAACAAGCTTGTAACAAGCGTGTAACAAAGAACAAGTTCTTGTTAAGTTATTAACGTGTGACCTACTTTATAGCGGGACAGTATTAAAAGCTATACTGCATTGTTTGTGACTGTAAAGTTTCAGGGGTTTCGTTGGAAATGACAGCCATTTTTTAACCCCCGACGAAAAAGAGGGGTGTTATAAGTTTGACCTGTGTATCTGCGTGGCTGTGTATCTGTCTGTGGCATCATAGCTCCCAAACGGATTTACCAATTTCGATGCGGTTTTTTTTAATCGAAAGCTAGTTTAATCGAGATGGTTCTTAGCTAAGTTTCAATAAAATCGGTTCACCCGTTTTCGTAATATTGAACTTTGAAATGACAATGTCGGGGGTTTTTCAACTTTTCTAAGTCGGTTATTTATTTATGGTATCTCGACAGGCTTCTGACAAAGGATAACCCAACCAACTCAGAAAAGTTGAAAATTGACATTTCAAAGTTCAATATTTCAAAAACGAGTGAACCTGTTTTAATGAAACTTAGCTAAGAACCATCTCGATAAAACAAGCTTTCGGTTAAAAACAAAGTGCATCGAAATCGGTCTATCCATTTGGGAGCTATGATGCCACAGACAGATACACAGATACAGGTCAAACTTATAATTTTTTTTTCATCGGGGTTTAAAAGAAGGCTATCATAGTTTTAACATGAAACTACCGTGAGGCCATAGACATATAATAGCGTATGGACGGGCCTTTCGGTACTTCGTTTTTATTTCCAATTCAGTGTGGCTACAAATTAGTCTCAGCGATATGAGCCGCGAGCACGTCCGCACGGGCGCCGCCGGCCGCGCACCGCACCCGCTGGCGGGCTCGGCAACACCGTTCCTATTTCAAAATGTTCCAAATGGCATTATTATTATTTTTATCTACACACATATCATAAGCCGCCGATATGAAGCCGTGATAGCCTAGTGGTTTGACCTATCGCCTCTCAAGCAGAGGGTCGTGGGTTCAAACTCCGGCTCGCACCTCTGAGTTTTTCGGAATTTATGTGCGAAATTACATTTGTAATTTATCATGAGCTTTTCGGTGAAGGAAAAACATCGTGAGGAAACCTGCACACTCCTGCGAAGCAATTCAATGGTGTGTGTGAAGTTCCCAAACCGCACTGGGCCCGCGTGGGAACTATGTAGCCCAAGCCCTCTCATTCAGAGAGGAGGCCTGTGGCCAGCAGTGGGACGTAAATAGGCTGATGATGATGATGATGACATATCATAAGTCCTCTATAATGCGTTCAGAAACCGTAGAAAATGACCAGCATTGCAGCACGACGTCGCCTCCCCCCGCCATCCACCACCACCAGCAGATCCAGCAGTAAAGTAATCGATGTCGTTATGACTTTTCGATATCGAATTCGATGTATCGAATTTGACAACCAACGTAATTTACAATCATAGTGAAATAAAACGGATCACTCACGTATATAAGTCGAGTCCGACATGTATAATTTTTTTTCAAATTTTTATTCATTTCATTTTTACAAAAAAAAAACAGTTCACGAAACGTCTGCTCGGTATGTTTGTCTATGATTAAAAAAAAAACAGTCAAATTCGGACAGGTATGGGTATGATATAATATGCCTTCGGCTTCTGAACCCATCTTAGAGTACTTAGAATATGTGTGTAGATAAAGTAATGTATGCAACTCCACATAATTAGGCCTTAAAACACCCGTGTGATCCTATAATGAAACACAGCTTCGACTCATTTCATAAAAACACACTTGTGTTTTTAAGGGCCCTCATTATGTAGCAGTTGCATAAACTACTATATTATCCTGATGTTTATATCAATCCCTGAGGCTCAATCATAGTGAAATAAACGGCTTACCCAAGTGATAAGTTACGCTGCCGCTGAAGACATAAGCTCCCAGAGGTAGGACTACGAATTACATGGTCTCCTGAACTCGACTTTTAAACATTTAAACCGTTTATTTCACTGCGGCTATAATAGGCTAGTGTCATAGTCATTGCTTTCATGGGTACATTGGATCTTACAAACGAATAATTATAACATCATATCGGGCACAAGGGTTGTATGTCAGGATCGTAGCAAGTGGAAGTCCGTGGTCTCTGCCTGCCCCTCCGGGTAACAGGCGTGACTGTATGTATGTATGTATATCGGACACAGTGGATCCGCATGGGCATCCAACGTGGCAATGCTGCCAGCCTTCTGGGCACGCTACCAACAGGCAACGATCTATAGAGTTTATTTTTACAGTTACTTTTTAATCTAAATTTGTAAAAAATATTTATTTGTTTTATGTCGCACATTAATTTCCCAAACGTAAAACCCTGTAGTAGAGGGCATTGCAAAAGTCCTGCAAAAGTAGGTGTATTTTGTCAGTTCATTTACATTACCAAAGTATATTGTTCACGTATTTTTTCTGTTGTTAATTGGCGTCACGCTCTGCTACACCCTTTATCACGGGGTGATGTCACGAAATCCTACTCCCGAAATTTTATACGCTTTAACTTTGTAAATTTTTTTATTCATACGTTTCCAATACTTAAACACTTTAAATCAGAATTATTATTTTTAACTCAGGACGCATCTTTATTTGCATAAGGGTTCCGTTCTAATATTTTTCGTAGTTACCTTTAAGTAGTTTGTATTTTTCTGTGTACATTAGATAAAGGGTAAACAATCTTGGCATGTCTTTTTATTGAAAACAAGTAACAATAACTTATTAACTAATTAACTAATTAACTAATTAACTTAACTAACATAGTAATTAAGTAGGACCAATGTTACTAATCATAAAGGATGTTATACTATAAATAAAATATTACATAGTAACAATATATAATTATTTATACCTAGTATACCTAACAGGTATACTTTTATACGTAACGGCTACTTATTTTAAAAAGCGTTTAAATCATTAAAAAGGCACGTTAAGATTGCATTAGACATAATGTAAACGGAATATTGACCGCGATTACCTTATAGGTTTCATGAGCTCCCGATGTTACCCTGAGTTACAAAATCGCTTAGTCGATGCAACTTGTGACCAAAGGGCTGGCAGTTTTCTCTCTCAAAGAATCAGCATCGCTATTCAGCGAGGCAACGCTGCCAGCCTTTTGGGCACTATGCCACGGGGGGCTTATTTAGATTTAATTTAGTTTTAAGTTGTAGTTTATTTAGTTTAAGCTTAGATTTAATGTCATTGTAAATTGCTTTTATTATGTAAATAAAGTATTCCACCTATAAGGTAACCGCGGCCAATATCCCGTTTTCATTATGTCTAATGCAGTTAACCGCGAATCATTTAAAACTGTCATGTTAAGATTGTTTACTACTTTCTAATGCTAAATGACGAAAGTATAGAATTTAAATTTTTGTTCTAAGAAACTAGTTGAATTTATTGCAGCCACCGCTGGTTCTCATTCATTACTAGTACGGCCATGTCTTATCTTAACGACTATTAAAAACATTTTGTTCGTCTTGCCTCCTTTGCAAATTAAAAACTCATTATCGTTACCATTGACATGATAAAAATATTTATTTCTCTGTATATAAAGTTAAAGTTAGGTACAGAAGGTTTTTCTAAGTAAACAATACAACTATTTTGAACTCATCAATCACAACACTCGACTAAGTGATCAATCACAGGCAAGTACAGTCGAGCGTCAAAATATCCATATTAACTTTTCACAATACATATACCTACTTACCTAAAATCTGCAAGCATTTTTTTCGCTTTTCATTTATTGCTTTCAGAGGAAAACCACTTTCATTGTTATAAATTCTTAGTAGCAATAGTAGCAATTTTAGTAAAGAACAAGCCGAATGTTTTCAGGATTTGGGCACATTAAATTTAATGTTTTTTTGCTGATTGTACTTAAGTATATATTGTCATCCAACTTATATAATAACACACACATCCATACAAAATTTCAAGTCGATTATTGGGTAGGTCAAATTTAACTTACAAGGTTTGTCCCACACAAATTATATACCTACTCGTACCATACAAATTACTAACACAACAAGTTAAATAAAAGCTCGTAAAAAATAAGACTGGCCACTAAGGGTCTTCTTGACGTTTGTCAAATCGTTAAAAATAAAAGCTTTTCAGTCAGCCAGTACTTTTCTGTGAAGACTCTTCAATGACTCCTCTTTTTATCGCTTTGAATCACTTT
>OY829522.1:10736581-10769064 GCA_963691665.1 Clepsis dumicolana | reverse complement strand
CTTTGAATCACTTTAAAAGTCCAGATTGACATTTTAAGCGCTCTTTAGCGCCTCTTAAGCTCCTCTTCAGCTTCAAATGATTGATTAACGACTATGCTAGTAAATTTTACGCAAATGTAGTAGGTACCTACTTACAGTAAAAGAGAACGAGTGATTTTCGTCGGTTTTTAACGTTGACGAAAGACCCTAGTTTTTTTTCTGAATATTTTTTATTGATTTACAGTTCGTCGTGTCAACCTTAAATGCGCCCGAAGTGAAGTCAGTCACTTTGTAGAGTAAGCGAGACGCACAGAGACTAAAGAAAACAATTTCAGAAGCGCATTTGACACATGCATCATGTATTAAATATTATGTTTTACATTGGTTAAACCCCACGAGACCGGCTGCTATGTCGTATCTACATAAATAAGGTACTCACGAAAAAAAATTCAATTAACAAAAAACTAATTAAGTACAACAGTTTTTCCTTGAAGCACGCTTCAATCCAAAAAAGCAACCTGTCTTTTTTAAAATCTGGAAAGGTCGGAGGCTGTTAAACTGAAACATTAACGCTGCGTCCACATCGGATGCGACCAGCTTTAGCTGGACGACGCAAAAACGGGTGTCACAAGTTTGTATATGTATCTGTGTGTCTGCCTGTAGTATCGTAGCTCCTGAACAGATCTACCTACCGATTAGATTACGGTTTTTTAATCCAAAGCCAGTTGAATCAAAAGGATTACTTACCAACTTTCAAAATCGGTTCACACGTTCTTGAGATATTGGACTTTGAAAAGAAAATGTCGGAGATGTTTTAAGTTTTCGTTGTTGTCGTTATCCTAGCAGTGAAGCTGCAGCTTTTGGCTTTGTCGTGTGCTCTCAATGGAAGGACTGCGAATTAGCCCGAAACAGTCGCGCTAAACTAGACTTATGTCTGATCCGTTTGAGTATATGTTTGAGTCTCATGGTAGCTTAGGATTTAATATTTGTTAGTTCAGTCTCTATTATATAGCCTGTAGCAAGAATCGAAAACTTTAACGGAGAGGAGCACTGCTTATCCTAAAGCACAGGTTTTACCTATTTAGGGAGTTGAGTTCTAGTGTTAATGACAATTTTGTTAAGATGTTTTTGTTAAATAAACTTATTAACAACTAGCTGTTCCCCGCGACTTCGTCCGCGTAGATTTCGGTTATCGCTATCCCGCGGGATCTATAACTATAATTTTCCCGAATAAAAAGTAGCCTATGTTATTCCTCAATATTCAAACTATATTCTTACCAAATATCATCTAGATTGGTGCAGCGGTTTTCCCGTGAAGAAGCAACAAACAGTCGGACAGAGAGACAGAGATACAGAGTTACTTTCGCATTTATAATATTAGTTAGGATGTTGTCAGCAGTTGTCAGCTTATTTTGTGTTCCAGCTCAAAGGATCGTTGCATCGCTCAAATGAACAACCAGCCTTACTTTTAATTTTGGCGGGACCCGTCTACCCTGGCCGGTTACAGGCAGGCAATAAATAACGCGAAACAGCTCCGTGGCTCGTGAATTATTCGTGCAGTTGTTATTTCGCCGGACTTGAGTTAATTGAGTACTCAGAGTGTGGTGGAAACTGAGAAACAAACGATGGGGAAGATTAAAATGCTTGGAATGCGATAATCTGCAGATCCCACGGCAACGATATTTGTTTTTTATGGTTATGTAACTCCAAAGGACAAAACAAAGCTCTTATAGAATCACTTTGTTAGACAACAAAGTCCGTCCGTCTGTCTGTCTCTCTGTCCGTCTGTCAATTCGAGGTTAATATCATAACCTATAAGGCACTTCCCATCAACCTAGGATCGTGAAATTTGGCACGAATCAAGGTCAAACACAAGTGCGAGTACAACTTGCACTTGGTCGGTTTTTGATTTATTGGCACAATTTATAGTACCTGTACGCTTGTGTAAACCGCGCATAATCGCATTTGCAATTCGCTATTTTCTATCTATCAAACGCTACAAGATGGCGGTTGGGTAGATAGAGATGGCTAATGCGATTATGATCGCAAGCGCGTTAGACCATAATCGCATTCAGTTCAGACTAAAGACCAACAAACAAGTTAAAATGGCTATGATAGAAGACATTTAATGTCGGAGGGTAAGCAGATGTATTTTATAATAACTTTCCAATGGATGTAAAGGAGTGCGATTCGCTGAATTTATACAAAACTTTGTTTAAGAAACATGTTTTAAAGAATACAATGAAGTCTGAAGTTTCTGCTGGCATTATTAAAATTGAGCCTAAATGAAGTATTTTGTAAGCTCATTTTAAGTGAATATTGAAAAGTTCTTTTATGAGTAAATAAAGATTATCTAAACCTAAAATAACTACGTATATCTGAAAGGTTTGCGTGTTAATTGGTGCGTTTAAATGCACTTAAGAACATAAAGCATCTTTCAGTATAAAGTCGGATGGTCCAAATAAATGTCTTGACTGCACCTTTTTACAAAATCACATTTTATATTTCAGTGCCTGTATTTTTATGGCATCAATCAAGCGGCCATACTGAAAGTGGCACGCACACTGTCAGCTCAATATACCTAGCGTGCAAAAACACTGTATTTAAAAAAAATTCAACCCGAGCCACTTAAAAATAACTCTAACCGCATCAGAAATAGAACTCTGTTACAAGTGAACCGTGAAAGGCAAAGGTGTATGCCCGTGCCACCGTACCCGGCGCTAATTATAAAATTAAAAAGTTTGCTGAGTGCGATGCATAATGAAAAGGTTCCGTTGTTACATAGTTGGTTTGCGTGGCTGTAGTGCAGTTTAGTGCTGAATGAGTTTTGGCTGGAATAAAATACTGGCTGATTCTTTACACATTGCAGAGTTGTTAGAAGAAAAAAACTATGGTCTGTTTTCAAATTTCGAATGCTTAAACTAGTTTTTTTATAAAGAATTAAGACTGAAAAGCTGGGTAAGCTATAAAAATGAAATGGACCCAGAAATCAGCGCCTGAAAATGGCTACTTTAAAATCTTTTTGTCGCGACACAACCCTAAAAAATCATAAAATATTTAAATATCGAACGGCACGCCATTTATTGTGTTTTTTTTTTAAGTTAGGCGTGACAATGGTCGGCCGTGTTTTCAGCTTTATTGCCTCGTTAATGATAGGAGGCTCCATTAATTATTGTTAGGGTTGGGATTTCCTAGATATATTGTAATAGCTTTTTAGGTACACCTGCGGGTAATAAGGCATGACTAAGGGATATTTGTAATAAAATCAAAAATGTCCAAATTAATCAACATACTTGAATGTTACAATACAATACAATACAATACAAATATTCTTTATTGAAAACTACAAAACAGTACAAGGAGATAAATCATTCAAGGATGTTAATCAAGGATGTTAAACATTAGTCAAGTGCATTTTGTTAATCAATATAAATAAAAACCAGCCAAGTGCGAGTCGGACTCGCGCACCGAGGGTTCTGTTCACTTTTCCCCAGTGTTTTATGTTGTCCAGTGTTAGCAGAGCCCTGATCCTAAGCAAAATGTACGTACGGCGATCTGTATGGAAACAACCTTTTTAACGACTTTTTTTTATTGCGTTGACTTAGAATTTAGATTTTCTCACAGCTTCAAGGAACTGTAGAATTAAGTATTTGGTATTAATTTCAGCATGCAACCTCCACGCGTTCCAGAGAAAAAGGGTCTTGGCATACAGACAGACTGACGGACAACCAAGTGATCCTATAACAAGGGTTCCGTTTGTCCTTTTGAGGTGCGGAACCCTAAAAACTGGTAACTTTTACTATAAACAAAAACAAAATTAAACATTAAATAAAAAAATTGCAGGTTAATAAAGCATACGGCTTTAACTTAATTAGGTAAATAGTTGTATAATTATAAAGATAGATAGCAGATTATGAGCGCAACAAAAACTAATTCTATTTAAGTATAAGTCAGAACTCTTAGAATGAATCACCGGCAACTGCAAGAAATATGATTCTACTGGGACTAACTAACGTTAGCCGCTGAAGACGCAAAAGTACAACTTCGAAGAAACTAATTTTCTTACTTTGATGCTAAAATAAACTTAATGATTTATCAAAGAAAGAAACTTTGAACGTTTTACTGAAATAACCTAACCAACTTATAAAAGTTAAAAACACCCAACATTGTCATTTCAAAGTTCAATATTCCAAAAACGGGTTGACCGATTTTAATGAAACTCGGCTAAGGATCATCTCAATTGAACTAGCTTTCGATTTAAAAAAACCGAATCGAAATCGGTCCATCCGTTTGCGAGCTATGATGCCATAGACAGATACAGACACACAGATACACAGATACAGCAATTACCCTGCTGGTGTAAGCAAAGGTTTGTATTGGAAAGAAAACAAAAGATTTTTGTTAATGCTGTTTAACTTTATTATAATAATAATAACTTTCTTATATTTAAAATAAATAAACTGTTAAAAAAAAACAAATACGTTTCTATATTACTAATTAATAAAATAAATAAAAACTTAGTTACCTAAGTACTTGTAGGTATTTCTAAAATCCTGACCCAGTAAGTTGTATATAGGTCAGGCACTGTAACTCACTCTGTAATAACAAAATTGTATTGATAGAGGATTAAACAATAACAAAATACTCGGGTTTCTGAAATCTACTCGAATGTTCATAGCGTCAAGCGCTATTGTATTAAAAAGATATACATAATACTCTATGTCTCATTAAGTAGGTAAATATGAAATTACATCTTCGTATTTTGCTCTCTCAATTTCACAATTTATTTCACACGTAGGTACTAAAAACAGACTTTTCATTGGAATATAATTTGTAGCAAACACTCTAATTTCTGTTACACTGTTATTTCCTGAAACTTATATACATAATGCAACCCTTAAACATGTTTTGTATGAAAAACTTAGTCTTTCATGACGGAATTCAACTGCTGCTCATACTTCCTTGTATAGATCTTCTTCGGATCATACTTGTCAACGAGCTGCCTCCAAGAGTCGTTTTCCTCGTGGATCAAGTAGTGGATCACTTTGCGCATGCCCCCGCGCTGCGCTGTTGTGCATTTCGCGCATCCGGTCTGAAGTGCGTCGACTATGTGAGCTGAAAAAAAATGTCCGACTTAAAATTTTCAGAGCTTTCCCTTATACCTAACACTTAGGCGGGTGGTAGGACCTTGCGCGAGGTCCGTCCGGATCGCTACCACCATCTTATTCGCTAATCCTGCCGCTAAGCAGCAGTGCTTGCACTGTTGTGTTCCGGTGTGGAGAGTAAGACAGCCGATGTAATTACGGGCACAAGAGGAATTTCATCTTAACTCTCTAGGTTAGCAACGCATCTGCGAACCCTCCGGGGTTGTGGGTGTCTATGGGCAGTGGTGATCACTTACAATCAGGTGACCAACTTACTCGTTTGCCTTCCTCGTCGTATAAAAAAAACGCTACGCAAAACTTCGGTACCCGACGATTTTAGTCTCTAAGCTACTATACTAAGTTTGTACGGAACCCTTGACGTGCGAGTCCAACTTACACTTAGCCGATTTCTAACATTTTTTTTTATGTGCATGAGACAATTAACACCAATTGGTCTAGTCACGAATTAGTCAAAGCCTGCACTATGGGCAACTAGACAACGGATAAACATATTTATATATAGAAAAATACATAGGTACTTATATTACATATTAAACGCCTAAGACCTGAGAGCAAACAATGGATTTACATACAAACATACGGATGTTTGCTCTCAGGTATTGGACGTTTAATAATGTAATCCCCGATGTTGATGTTTGTATGATAAATAAGGATTTATCATACAAACATCTGCTTCGACACCGGGGATCAATCCCGGGACTTAGAGTTATACATACTGATAAAATAACCTAACCAACTTCAAATTAAAAACAGGAAACCCGACTGCAATTCCGGGAAAACAATACACACTATGTCACTTCCACAACTGAGACGTATCTAAAGACACCTCATACGTCGCAGTCCGTCGAACGGTTTAGGCCCGTAGAGTGTGCCAAAGAATTAGACATACAAACACACACTCGAAAAACATAACCCTCATTCGGCAGTTGGGTAATTACACTTACTTTTGAGCTCCCTGCCTTCAGGAGTGCACTTTCCTTTCTCCAGCACACACTTGATGTATGCCGTGATCAGCCGCTTATTCCCAAGCATCTCGTCGATATCTAGCGAGTCGTACTTGTCCGTGTATTTCTCCATCTCAGCTGTCGCCACAGCAAAGAAGGTGACGGCGATGGCGACGAAGATAAGCTTCATTCTAGAATTGAGCAGAATAAGGACGTCGAATTAAAATTGAGCTTTGAAGTGCATCAGTGTTACTTGGACTGCTTGAAGCAGTTCAAGCAACAACCTAAACGTTATTAGTAATGAAAGTGATGTTTATTTATTGAGATACAACGAATTGCACTGCCGAGCTGAACGAATGGCCTGTTAATTATTTTAAATCTCATCTCAGTATTCGACTGCTACAAGCAATCAACAATCCATTAGTATTTTTTTCATCCTAAAGTATAATTGAACAGTTGGAATCGGTATCCAACTTTGAGGGCTTTTGCAGAAAGTCTGCAATATAATACCTAAACGTCGTGTAGGTGACAACCATTCTTCATTTCAATGCTGTTGAAAGGCATAAAGGATTTTTGTAACCACTTTCGGATTAATACTAGCATTGCAAATTCAAATTCAAATTCAAAATTTTATTCAGCAAATAGGCAGTTGAATGCTCTTTTACACGTCATTTTTTTGAGTCACCAGCTCTTTCGGAAAGACCATGATTGCCAAGAAGAGTGCGCCGCAAGAAACTTGGCACAAAGTCATTTTTTCTAAAAACAAGTTACATTCGCTCTTACAATACGTAACCACAGACAAATCACACAAAGAAACCTCACTCTGTCATTATAAAGATTAAGAGAGAAAAAAAATACCGCATTTTAGAAACAAGTGTAAAAAGTAATTATTAGAACAGCAAAACCAGAACACTTTACTTTACTGGCACGTTTTAATTGAGCAGGAGATGTATAGGGTCTCCAGGTCAAATATCTGTGAAAATTTAAATTACAAAGGGATGTATAGGGTCCCAGAATTAATAGTATAATATAATACTTAATCTAAATGGCTTAGAGATGTATAGTCTCTAGGGTCAATTTAAACTAAATTTAAAATCAGCAGAGGTGTAAAACGCCTACACGGCCCTTGCTGAAGTAGTAGGTAGCTATTGCAGTTTGCAATCTGAGCTACTATTTGCACACGACATCTTTAGGTAGGTATTCTTGGAGCCCATACAGTTAACCGCATCTTAACAGAACAAAATTTTGATTTTGACATTTATTGTGCCAAAGTTCCATATTGGGTTCCGATTATACCTTTTTCCTTCTCAAAGATCGCGTGCCTATCTGCCGAACCTTGGCCTAGTCGCAATTTTCCCCGCTTAATCAAGAGGCGAGTTTGATAGCACTAATGATATTGATTCTGACTAATCGACGAATAATAGACGAATAAATTACTAAAACTGCGATGCCCAAAGATTCCTTACCAAGGCATTGAATTAGTTTGCTTTGTGATAAGATTGTGCGACTGATAAAGCTGCTCAAAAGTATATTAAGTAGGTAGGACTATTATGTTTGGTATAATTTCGATACATAATCAAAATACATTCGAGGATATTTTTAATTTATCTCTATCAGAATGCGAATGAACAAGGCACTTTTAAAATATCAGAACAAGCCCCTGATTCTTCACAAAGACTCGTATCATATAAAAAAAAATCCAACCATAATTGTATGAAATTATAAATAACTGTTTGTATGATTTATCCTGTTTTGTTTCAGGTAAGTTTCCTGTCTAAATTCGTGCTGTAACTTCGAGAATACTCTTAAAGAAGGTACGTAAGAAATGCTTTCATCAATGAAAGTCTATTCAAACGCGATTTACGTCTACATTCATCTACTTCTTTTTTTTACAAATCAGGTGATTAAAACGACCAAGCTGGTCACCCTAAAAAGGTCTCTCTAATTCTATATTACATACATATTAAAATAAGTAAAATATCATGGCACAATTGAGACCAATTTGACCTACTCCCAGACTAGGCAAAGCCTGCACTATGGGTACTAGACGATTGATAAACATACTTAAATATAAACTTACATTATATGTATACATAATAAACATCCAAGACTCGAGAAAAAACACTCGTATTCATCGTGTAAATTCACTCAAGAGCAAAAAAACGGGTCACTTTGTATGAAATATTCCATACAAAGTGACCCGTTTTTTTGCTCTTGAGTGAATTTACACGATGAATACGAGTGTTTTTTCTCGAGTCTTGGATGTTTATTATGTATACATATAATGTAAGTTTGTATTTAAGTATGTTTATTGCTCTTGAGTATATAAATATTTGCCGCGACCGGGATCGAACCCAAACTTTAGAGACAGCTTCTCAAACCACTAGGCTAATCGGTTGTCTAAATAAAATACTTACTTGAAATTTAATAGTAAATCACAACTGGAACAGTAACTATGTGTCTGCTGCAGCAGTCAAAAGAAAACTGTGATCGTAACAGGATTTCATTGCGTTTTATAACAATAGAAAATCCTTATAGATCACCTCGATCTAGCAGCTACTGGGAAAATCTAATTGAGTAACGTTTAAATTCTGCATTTCTTTGTTCTTATTCAGGGTTACCAATCACGAAAACCTTGGCTATCTTACGCCATAGTTATTATGACAATTTTAATATTGATCAGGGCAGGGCACACTTTTTATGAATACTTAGTATTTACAATAAAATTATCATTTATTATCAGCAATCTTGAATTTATGGAATGTATTTTCAAGTGACGTCTAAATGTGACACTGGATGAATTAATTTAAAATACAGCCTTTATTCGGCACTCCAGGAACGGTACAAAAACAATCTCTCGCTGAATAATTACAAATACAAAAATACAAAATATTTATTCGGGTAACAAAAAGGACCATGTATGACAGTGGTTGGTACCTTTTTTTTTAAAGTAATAAGTGGCTGCGCCAGTTTTATGTAATCTTAATTATATATTTATTTAGTTAATTTCATACTCTCACATCTTACTCGAACGCACTACATACATTAAAAAACACTGGCAACACGATCCTTTTTCTCTTCCCCATTCCCCGTACCTCAGTAGGTCAAGCACGACTTAACGAATCCTGCGTAACGTTACGGTTATCGTATCGAGATCGAGAAACCTCATACTAATGTTTAGTTCCAAATACGCTCACGGGCGGGCGCTGTTCCAAACGTCATACAAACTCGCTAACGTTTACTATTCGACTTTACGTGACGCAGGATTCGTAAAAGTCATGCTTGACCTACAGGACAAGATGAAGAAGTTTTGAAAAACGAACTCTCTTAAGAAACAAGTGAATCGCGAGTGACGCTATAATTTTTCTCTCACGCAAATGACTCTTTTAATTTTATAAATAACGCTAAAACTGTGAAAAAAGTGATATCTGTGTGCACACATTAGGTTTAAATATTCGAACATAACGTATAAACTGTGTCAAGAAAGAAAACTTAGAAAAACTCAATTGCTGGAGTCAGGTCAGGTGTGTCCTGGATTAGAGGTACGTGTCCTGCCCCTCCAATAAGTATAAAGTAGTATAATAAGGATACTTATACTTTTTGTGTCCGACTTCTAGGCAAAGCTGGCACATTTCCTGACACAACTCTCAGCTGACAGACAGCTCCTGCCAATCCGTTAACCTACTGAATTACGACTACGCATTTTTACGTAGGTAACTTAAAACCTTTTATCTATACACATATCATAAGTCCTCTATAATGCGTTCAGAAACCGTACGGTTACATTTCAGTACGCCGTCGCCTTCTCGCCGACAGCGCGAGCCCCAGTACCACCCACCACCACCTCAGTAAAGTAATAGTCATTACGACATCGAATTCGATATCGTAATGACTTTTCGATATCGAATTCGACGTTTCAAATTTGAAAACCAACGTAATTTACAATCATAGTGCAATAAAACGGATCACTCACGTACATAAGTCGAGTTCAGTCCGACATGTATAAATAATAATGTGAAATTTTGTTTTTTTTTACAATAAAAAAAACAGTTTACGAAACGTCAGCTCGGTATGTTTGTCTATGATTTAAAAAAAAAAATCAAATTCGTGACAGGAATGGGTATGATATATGCCTTCGGCTTCTGAACCCATCTTAGAGTACTTATGATATGTGTGTAGATAAAGTAATGTATGCAACTCCACATAATTAGGCCTTAAAACACTCGTGTGATCCTATTATGAAACTCAGCTTCGCCTCGTTTCATAAAAACACACTCATTTTTTAAGGACCCCCATTATGTAATAGTTGCATAAACTACTATTAAGCTACGTAATATTGCGTAATCGACATTCAATGGTTTAAATAGGTACCTAATCCAGTCATCTCTATTTCTGCCTAACTATAAACTATAAGATAGAACTTAATAACAAAAAAGTAAAACCGCCTTAAAAAAAAACCTTAGAAAAAAACGTAAAATAATCCTCTAAAATAATGATAAATAAATAAAATAAAACAAAATGCGTTTATTTCGGACAACAGAAACTAAAGCCTAAAGTTTTATCGCTTAGCACTAAGCAGCAGAAATATGAAGTCGGTGCTTCATTCAAAGAATATTCCGCTCGCACCGCACCGACTTCATATTTCTGCTGCTTAGTGCTAAGCGATAAAACTTTAGGCTTTAGTTTCCGTTGTCCGAAATAAACGCATTTTGTTTTATTTTATTTATTTATCATTATTTTAGAGGATTATTTTACGTTTTTTTCTAAGGTTTTTTTTAAGGCGGTTTTACTTTTTTTTAAAAGATTTTTATTTCACAATTTTACGTTAATTTAACATTTTCAGAATTATCCTCCAACTCCTAACCGTTAAGGAGTTGTACCTTCCATCATCAGCTCATCAACATAAGACGATGACTACCGGACGCAAATACTTGAATAATCTTAGAAAATATATGAAACACATGATACGTGCCTGTAAAATTTGAGGGTTGCCCTCGATTTCCCTGGGATCCCATCATCAGATCATGACTTGGTGACAGTGGGACCACCTTAGGAGTATACCCTTTCGAATAATGATTTAACATTTTCAGAATTCGCGTCAGCGTTTAGTATAGTGGTGGTGGTGATAGTTGGGTCTGTGTGGCATGTGTTGATTCGTGTAGCAGTGGAGGTGGAGGTGTTGCATGGAAACATACATTTGCCGCACAGATATAACTATTTGTCATGAGTGGTCGCGGGTGAGCAAAGTAATTGTTTTTTAGTTCATTTTCAGAATTATCCTCCGATTCCTAACCGCTAAGGAGTTGTACCTTCCATCATCAGCTCATCATCATGAGATGATGACTACCAGATGCAAATACTTGAATAACCTTAGATAATATATGAAACACATAGTACGTGCCTGTAAAATTTGAGGGTTGCCCTCGATTTCCCTGGGATCCCATCATCAGATCATGACTCGGTGACAATAGGACCACCTCAGGAGTATACCCTTTCAAATAAAATAAAAAAAAAATTGAAAACCGGTCTACAATTAAGTAATCGATGAACATACATAAAAAAATAAAAATAAAAATACATACAGTGGAACGTAGAACCTCCTCCTTTTTTTGAAGTCGGTTAAAAATACTGTTATCTTTGTTATCATAAACTTGCCTTCATAAGGCCTATCCTTGGACCCTTCTATTCCCTAAGGCGTGTGCTGAAGTTGTTGTAGGCTTGGCTTTGTTTCAATAGTCTAACATTGTAGTCTTTGTGGTTATAAACTTCGGTCCAAGGTCTACATTGAAGAGGTCCGACTTGAAAATTAATTGTTAACTTGAAGACACGTGAACTTTTCCAGTGCTTTGTCTCTTTATTTTGCATTTTTTAATAAGTTGAAATACAAAAAAATAATATGAGTATTTCATGCGTCATCTGTTTTTTTAATTGCAAATTATTTTTTCCGGAAACTGAACCGGGAACCTTGGCGACAGTATAGCCTAGTGGTCAGAGAACCTGATTATGAAGCTTGAGGTCCCGGCTTCGAATCCCGATCTAGTCATATTTGTATGATGATTACGAATGTTTGGTCTCGGGTCTTAAACGTTTAGTAATATGTGTGTATAAGTGTGTATTTATTTATCTATTATAAGAATGTTTATCTGTGGACTAGCACCCATAGTACAACTTGCCTAGTATGGAACTAGGTCAATTGGAGTCAATTTACTGTCTCATGATATTAGATATTATCTTTAAAAAAAACAATAGAACGGATATTAAGTCCTTGTAAGTACCTAAATAAAATAAAAATAAGTCCATGTTTTGACGAATTAATACAAGGACAGAAAAATAGGCTCATTTCCCACACTCATATCAACTTCCTTACCCCATGTATTGTAACTATGAAATTAAACCAAGATTACTATGTCTGGCCGATCAATATTCCATTACACTTGGTATCATAGCCCTCTAGGTTGGCAACGCATCTGCAAACCCTCCGGAGTTGCGGGTGGCTATGGGCAGTGGTGATCACTTACCATCAGGTGACTCACTTGCTCGCTTGCCTTCCTCGTTGTATAAAAAAAAAACAAAAACCTATCGTGACCCACTAAAGGTCGTTGGTAATAGTCTGTTAATAGGCGCAAAGGTAAAATGTTAATGTTCAGAAATCGCATGACGAGCTAGGAAACAAGAAAGGCTAACAGACTCAACAGACAATGTTAAAGTAAAACGTGGAAATGAAATTTATGATGTTACTTTGTTTCTTTTTCTTATCGTAACATTTCTTTGCCAATAAGAGTGTTATTAACCCCCCACGCAAAAAGAGGGGTGTTATAAGTTTGACCGCTATGTGTCTCTGTGCCTGTCTGTGGCACCGTAGCTCTTAAACGGTTCAAAAGATTTGAATGCAGTTATTTTATTTGAAAGCAGGTTTTCTAGCTATGGTTCCTAGACATGTTTTATCAAAATCGGTTTAGCCGTTTTTGAGATATTACATTTTATTTAAAAAGTAACAAAAAAAATTAAATCGAAATTTTAAAAAACCCCTACAAAACAAACTGGATAAAGAAAACAATTCAATTTCTGGGCCTGGTCCTTTAATTAGGAACTATGTTAACTTTTGCCCAATCGGGTGCCGTAGCTACGGAGGGCCTAATACAATTAACAAAAAGTAAAACCGCCTTCAAAAAACCTCAGAAAAAAAAACGTAAAATAATCCCCAAAAAGCCATGAGTTTTAGGCTTAACAGAAATATGAAAACGGTGCGGTGCTAGCGGAATATTCTCGGAATGAAGCACCGACTTCATATTTCTGCTAGGCCTAAAATTCATGGCTTTTTAGGGATTATTTTAAGTTTTTTTTCTGAGGTTTTTTGAAGGCGGTTTTACTTTTTGTTAAAAGATGTTTTATTTCACGATTTTTAGTTACGTTAGTATTTAAAATAATATCCGCCAACTCCTAACCGTTAAGGAGTTGTACCTTTCATCATCACCTCATCAACACGAGATGATGACTACCAGACGCAAGTACTTGAATAGCTTTCGAAAATATATGAAACACATGATACGTCCCTATAAAATTTGAGGGTTGCCCTCGATTTCCCTGAGATCCCATTATCAGATCCTGACACGGTGACAATGGGACCAACTAGAAAGTATACCCTTTCAAACAAAAGAATAATTTTTGAAATCGGTCGACGGTCTGACGAATTGAGAACCTCCTCCTTTTTTTGAAGTCGGTTAAAAAGACGGCACCCGACTGCGCGAAAGTTAACATAGTCCTAATTAAAGGACCAGGCGCAGACATTGTATTTTTTACTTTTCGTAGGATTTTTTTGGTCGGGGGTTTTTTAACTTTAATCAACTTTTTGCCCGACTGCCAAAGAAGGGTCGTTTTTGAGCGTATGTAAGTATATTATATGTTGTACTGTTCGAAGGATTTCAACATACCTAACATGAGGTGTGATTAGATTCGTCTCAGTTGTGGAAGGGACATTTTACAGTCGGGTTTTTTATTTTTAAATCATTTTCATTCAAGATCAACGAACAGTATGATGACATAGAAACTGGCTTTCTAAACATTATGATGCCATCTTAACGAAGATTAGTTAGTTTATCCGTCTTAATGATCGGATAACGCGTAACCTATTGAGGTAAAGGGTCAGGGGTGTACATTTCAAAGGCCGTATCACCTTGCACCTTGAATATCATTGGGGTTTAATTTTATAGAATAGTCGCTAAGAAACATATGTTGCAGGCACAAGGTGCTGTTAAGACACAGTTTACCTACAGGTTCGCGTTTCATATACGTGACAGGTGACAAATCGACCGTTGATTCCAAAAAAATCGTAACTGCAAAATGCTGGTTTCCAGGAGAGCGCAAAAACAATTTTAAATACTTTGAGTCTTAATATTATAGTTTCTTAGATAAACATAATTAAATGTTTATGTGGCATATGTTTTATGATATTGTACAAATTATTTATTTAATTATACATAAGATTATTTATGAAATTAACACTACCTACAAAGTAAATTAAAATATTAAAACTAAAACTAACTTAAAAATTAAATACCTACCAAACCTGGACCTCTCGGCAGGGTGCCCATCACGCAGGCAGCATTCCCGCGCTGAATTGCAATAGCAATTCTTTGCGCGAGAAAGCTGCCCGCGCGAGGGTCGCCTGTTGCCTCTTTCAGGCGTTTGCTCAGCTCCTTGTGGAGCCCGAGCGCACCCTTACCCCAAGGACCCAGCGTCTCGACGCCAAACGGCAAGAACTCGTATTGGGCGCCGAGACAGCTGTACTTGCTGACCTTGAGGCGCTCCCGGGCGTCCGCTGCCGCTCCTGCCCGTTTGCTTGTTAGTGGGACGTAGGACGCTGCCAGGGTGTCCGTACAAGTGGCGTCCCACACCAGCGCACGGCCCATCTTCCAGGGGATTAACGACATCCCATCAGGGCGCTTGCCATCACCCCGCGCAATCTGGGGCTCCAGAGCAGCGGGGACGTTGGCGCTGACGAGTGCCCTTCTGAGGATGTCGTTGAGTGCAGCGTGGCGTGACAGGCGGCCGGCGCCCGAGGAGCAGGAAAGGCCGTGGTGAGCGAGTCGGTCTACAGGGGCCCCACAAGAAGTGCAGCTGTGGCTTGTGCAAATTCCAGCACCGAGCCGGAGACCGACAGCTATGCGGAGTGTGGCGGGATCTAAAAATGTTCCTGTGTTAGGCGAGGGATAGGCATGGAGCCAGTGACCTGACTCTGGCTTGGACACTGCTAGCAGCCTTGCCAGATCCCTGCCTGACGATGTGTCTTTGAGTGAGTTGAAAATATGTTTTAGAATTTTTAGTTTTATAAGAGGGTATTGTTATTTAATTAAAAAAATGGTTTATTTCGATTATAGAAAGAGTTACGACCACAAATGTCAACAATTTGTTTATCGAGTATTATCGTAACTGCAGAAACTGTTATACCATTCCATATATGAACGTATTTTACTAGTGGAGCATTATTGTAACATATAATTACACTGTACGCCTTAATATTATTTTGTCAAAATACTGTTGTTTTCAGTAATACAACATCATAACCAAAGTTGCATTGCAAAAATTTTAAAAAAAAGTTTGTGTGAATAGTAATTGATGATGCTTGAGCGAATATTCTATAAAGCCCAATGCACAAAATTATCAATATAAATGGGTAAAATAAAGTAATCCTATTTTCGTGGCTACTCGTAGCTCCAACAGCGCGAGGTTTTACTGACAAGTAAAGTTGTATCGACAGTTACTGATAAAACAGTTGCAAAAACTTCGATGGACTGAGATGGTAACTCGTGATCCGACATTATTCCCACAATAGTATTTCGCCTTTTCGGTTTGTACGCTACTCAAAATTTTTGTAAGTCGCTAACGGATTTTATTCGTTAAAACATTTTACTTCAAACCCTTACTTACTGTGTTTTCTTACTGTGTATCTTTTTTATTTATCAAAATTTTGAAAAAGTAAAAATACAGTTCGATAGGGTTTCAATTAATTAGCTTATGATACAAAAGTCACGAAATACATTATTTTGAGTTACGATATTTTTCGAATCAACGGTCGAAATGACAACGATAGTTTGGTGTAGGTTACTGACTTGAAAAGTTTTTGTATTACAAGACTTCATATTAACTTCGAAGTGTATATCGAATTATCAGTTGTCATTTGTCACTTGTCACGTTTATGAAACGGGGGCCTGATCGACAGACGTCGAATTTTTTTTATTATGCCCTGTTGTGATTGTGAAGTCATTTTTGCCGTTAGAAAAATGAGAAAGTTTAATTTTCAACAAACATTCCGAAAGTACTCTACTTCGAAAAAAATCTAAGAGGCCAGGCACGAAATACGAGTATATTTATGTGTCCTTAGTGTAATCAAAAAGCACAAAATACGTCTCGATCGCGTTTGCGTTAAAGTGTCAAATAGTATGAGAACTGTTAAACGCGAGCGCGATCGAGACGTATTTCTTGGCCTGGTAGGCGATTACACTAGGTGCTATGAAAGGGACGGTGTTCAACAAGTATTCTTTTCGTATTTAAATCGTTGCGTAAACAGGTCTGAAAGGGCTCGGGACCCGATATTTGCGGGTGTTGTCGAATGTACAAACGCATTAGGACCAAGTGGGACTGGTGAGAGAACGGCTCAGTAAATAATGTGTGTACAGTCAGCAGCAAAAGTTGCTAAGCAACCGAAGTGGTCACAATGATCTAAGCACGGCTCTATTGTTATAGACATAGGAGCTTGTACAGATCATTGTGAGCGCTTCGGTTGCTTAGCAACTGACGCGTTCACAATGTTCTAAGCACGGCTCTATTGTTATAGACATAAGAGCTTGTGCAGATCATTGTGAGCGCTTCGGTTGCTTAGCAACTGACGCGTTCACAATGTTCTAAGCACGGCTCTATTGTTATAGACATAAGAGCTTGTGCAGATCATTGTGAGCGCTTCGGTTGCTTAGCAACTGACGCGTTCACAATGTTCTAAGCACGGCTCTATTGTTATAGACATAAGAGCTTGTGCAGATCATTGTGAGCGCTTCGGTTGCTTAGCAACTGACGCGTTCACAATGTTCTAAGCACGGCTCTATTGTTATAGACATAAGAGCTTGTGCAGATCATTGTGAGCGCTTCGGTTGCTTAGCAACTGACGCGTTCACAATGTTCTAAGCACGGCTCTATTGTTATAGACATAAGAGCTTGTGCAGATCATTGTGACCGCTTCGGTTGCTTAGCAACCTTTGCTGCTGACTGTATGTAAACTCTTTGGGCCTTATTCATAAACGTCACTCAAGCCTCCATTAGCTAAAATAGCTTTTGTCTTCTTCTTACTAACGGAAATGTCAATGTGACAAAAAAGGACAAACGAACCTTAACGGCATTTTAGTTAAAATAGGTTTATGAATAACGGGTGGTCGAGCACGACTTTTCGAAACCTGCGTCACGTCCATCGAATAGTAAACGTTGTCGAGTTTGTATGACGTTTGGAACAGCTCCCGCCCGTGAGCGTATTTGGAACTAAAATTTAGTATGAGGTTTCTCGATCTCGATACGATAACCGTAACGTTACGCAGCATTTGTAAAGTCGTGCTCGACCCTCCGTGCTTATCGCATATAACAAAATAAAAATACAACAATAAACAGAGTAGAACAGAAGCGAGCTTGTCGCAAAATATTGTCCTCGTTACGCATACAAAGTTACAATCCTTAATATACTTAACTTGTAATACAGGATATTCTATTATTGAGGTTGTTTTTCTCTCTTTAGTTAATCGTTTTTGCGGTCTGTTTTTTTACATATGGTAATTTTGTTTTATTTAGGACCTTTAAATTATGTACCTTACCTGAATAATAATAATTATGATTACAAACACATACCCCGTGATGTAAGGTTTCATTGGATAGGTTACGTTAAATTTTCGTTAATTGCTCTAATCACAAGATAATTGCTGTGAAAGTCGTTTTCGGGTCAGCTATTCTATATCGGGCGCTATTGTGTTAGCCAGAGGTCTAAATGTGGGCCAAATGAATGGTACAGATACCCCTCCGTAGTAAAGGCTTATTATTACAAAGGAACGCGGCATCGTATAGCCACTGGCAGTCCTCTTGGTTTTATGGTCCTTGGTATTGGCACAGAAATGTAGTTCAAATTGTCATTGAAAACTGACAATTGTAAGTATGGTGAAATAGGGGCTTGGACGGCTGTTAAAATAAGCTTACATTTAGAACGCAACTCCAGGGAAAAATGGGCAGCGCAAAACTGTAAATTTTTACAGGTCGTAGCCGAGGAATCTCGTGGGGATAAAACGGTGTGGAAGCTGGAAATAACTGGTTAATAAATAAGCGCCATCTAGTGAGAGTTACGAGGGCTTAGTGTGACCTTTGTTTGTCGTAAATGAGTGGTTTGTTTGAGGTTTGTAATGTAAACGGTAACAGGGTACTAAGGTTTTGGGAAACTATGTTAATGCCGACACTACGAACAGTATTAAGAGACAGATTGTAAAAGAATGGCTTCTTACTCTATAGTTCTGCTTGATATCTTGTTTATTTTGCTGTTAAAAAAATGGACTTAAGGTAAAATATCGCTGTCGGCGAAAAATACTAAAGAAAGTTAATTAATCACACTAATTTTGTTATTACTTATATGCAGTGGGCAGCTGACGAATGCAAATTATATCAAAATAATGTCGGACGATATACGCAGGTAACATGGATACGACTATAATTTATGCACATATTTATATACATAAATATTATTCGAAATTTAAGAAAAGTCTTATCCATCTTATGCTTTCGTCACCATATTATATCCATCGGCCGCTATTTGCTTATATGTTATGGTTTAGCATTTATTTAATGCGGTGCGGTATCAAACCCTATAAATGCAACAAAATACTGATATGATAAGTATGTCCATAATTATAATAATTTTACCATAAATAAAATATTTTTTCTTCGATCCAACGCGTTCTAAATTTTACTCAGCATCGAAACCTCAGAGTCAAGAAACTCAATATTATTACGATGTAAATTGTAATTTACATAATCACCAAGAGAGCTATACCGCGGGATCTTCTTATTGGAGGTTTTGCCGTTTATGTTTTAAGGGTTTTTTTATTTATTTTGTTTGTATTTAATTAACACTGTGTTCCTTTCGTATTAATTGGGTACTGGGCGTGTTGATTTCACTTTACCATGTTTACTTACATAAATAACTATAGCTTGGTTGAACTCTCTTAATATATATTTTTAATAAATAGCTAGATCGGCTAATATTTTTTTAGATTTTAAGAATGAGATGAAAATAAAATGACAGTAGTTCCGAGTAATATCTTAGCGAAGAACAAGGCTCAATATTTTAAATTCGTGGCTATTTTCTAATGATGTCAAATCAGATACACTGATTGAGAACAACACGATGCTTAAATACTTAGTATTAGTTAGGTACAGCTACAGGTTCATAATTATCGGAAAAAAATAGTACCTACCTATATTTTAAAGCAAATCAAATCTACAAGTACCTACAAACGACATATCAAACGCAAGGATTTCCCCTAAACATGTTATTAAACCAAGAAAATCGATAATACACTTCATGGTAACAAAATAATGTTGTCTTTACATTTGGAACTAATTCTAACTTTACTCTTTGTACCCTTAATTTTGTTAGTACCTAAACCTAATTTTTTTTTTATACAACGAGGAAGGCAAGCGAGCAAGTGGGTCACCTGATGGTAAGTGATCACCACTGCCCATAGACACCCGCAACTCCGGAGGGTTTGCAGATGCTTTGCCAACCTAGAGGGCTAAGATGAAATGCCTCTTGTGCCCGTAATTACACCGGCTGTCTTACTCTCCACATCGGAACACAACAGTGCAAGCACTGCTCTTAGCGGCAGTATTAACGAGTAAGATGGTGGTAGCGATCCGGACGGACCTCGCACAAGGTCCTACCACCCACACCTCAGAATTAGATCTCAGTTGATACTCTAGGACGAACAATGGTCTCAAGTAGGTGCTTTGAGAGTTGATCCAACTTCAACTTGTTAGGCTAAGTATTTAAATGATAAAACTAGTACTTTATACTTTGACTTAAGTAGATCTGGCCCCTATTGCACCAACTTTACAATTGTCATCAATGAATTCGGTGTCAACTGCTGACTTGAAGAGCTTTTGTTTTAATTCAATTCAATTCAAATATTTTATTTCGGACTATTAAAGTCCATAAATGGTTAGTAATACATTAAATCATACAAATTAAATGGCAACAAAACTCAAACATAAAAATACAATGTCAAAACCGCCCTTTGTTACCTGACTGTATGCAGTCGTATCCAACGGGCGAGCATAAGGGAGTCCCAGCGGTCCGCCAAAACACTCAGGATGCGGTTGCGGTTTTAGCGCGCTTCATATTGTCAAAGAAATGTAGTTCGAATTGTCGTATTAAATCGATAATTGTATTTATTTCTGTATTTTCTGTACAATAAAGCGTTTACTTACTTACTTACTTACAATTGTAAAGATGGTGATATAGGAGCTTGGACGCTTAAATTACCTATTGTGTTTATACTTACCTCGGGGATTTGGCACGGTAGGTTTTGTCACCAACGTAAATAATAATAATAAATTTATTAATAAGAACAATATAGGTCCAAATTTCAAATAAGCAATTTTATTGAATCAGGCGTTACTCCTCGGTGCGCGAGTCCGACTCGCACTTGGCCGGTTTTTTTATATCTAAACTCTTGATTAATAGTAATTTGGACAACTGTTGTGAGAGTATTATATTCCGATTTCTCTGTAAGCGTATTACTGGAGGAAGAAAGTCAATGCCCTGACTGTCACTGTCGGAACTATTGATAAATAAGTCATACGTTATGATGTTTAGTGATCCGATATTTCAGGGAAACGGTACGATACAGCCAAATATCGTATTGACGTGTATATACAAAAAATCGTGTTATCGCATTACGTTGTATCGATACCCTGAAATATCGATAAGTTTCGGGCATGACTTTTGGCTGGAAGGTGTGGTGTTCCGTCGCTTTAGGGAAGCGAAATAGACATTTAAAACTCCCTAAATAGTTGTGTTTTTTTTTAAATTGTACACTGTTTGTATTTTAAAATTTAAAGCGCATTGGCTTTGCTGTATTGCTGTAAAATTGTTTTGGTAATAAAAAACCGGCCAAGTGCGAGTCGCGCACGAGGGTTCCGTAGAAAGATTTTACGCTTTTCCCCAGTGTTTTAAGAAGTCCAGCGTTAGCAGAGCCCTGCTCTTAAGCAAAATGTACGCAGTGTGGGGTCAACTTATATTGGTCTGTGAAATCTACAGACAGACATAAAATTTTAAGATTTTGAAACTTTTTGGAGTGGTTATGCTATAAGAGCTATACCTCCATACCAAATTTCAAGTTTCTAGAATAGCTGGAAGTACCCTTTAGGTTTTTGGATTTCGGCAATTTGTATGGAAATAACCTTTTTAATGGCTGTATCTTTTGATTGCGTTGACTTAGAAGGATGATTTTTTCACAGCTTCAAGGAACCGTAGGCTTGAGTATTTCGTATTAATTTCAGCATGCTTTCTCTACGCGTTCCAGAGAAAAAGGGTCTTGACAGTCAGACAGACAGACGGACAACAAAGTGATCCTATAAGGGTTCCGTTTTCTCCTTTTGAGGTACGGAACCCTAAAAAGCAAAAAAAAATGGCCACGAAGCGTGGTAATTCTAAGCCACTGGGTATAGCCACCAATCACTACAGCTATACCCAAAGCGTTTGGCAGCCGAAACTATAATAAAGGAATTGCAGCCCACCCAAACAAGCCACAGCTGTATTTGGGACAATGATGCCTATTGAGAAGCCTTCAATTAGAGAGGGTATCCGTCCTGTCTCCACCGAACACAAAGGTCGTCGGAGACATGTGGAAATTGCAGGCTAACCGCTATTTCGTGTGTCGTGTTGGCATTCTGGTGTAGACTTCTGAATGCTGAAGGAGGCTGATGGACGTGTGTGAAAAGCTTATCCCCAAGCCGAGTCATGCAAGTTGCAATACAATGCGAAGCCGCAAAGCGAACGAGTCTGGAGTGGGCGATCGAGCGCCGCAATGAACTTGCATCATTTTTGTTGCAGGTTTAAATTCGGCTTGACACTAGTAAGAAATATTGTTCATTCATTTTGGAGCTACGATGCAGTCAGACTCACGGATTCACAGACGTCACATTAGGTTTTAAGGTTTAAAAACTAAAATTATTTACTCGTATATGGTGTGGTGATAGTTGGGTCTGTGTGGCATGTGTTGATTCGTGTAGCAGTGGAGGCGGAGGTGTTGCATGGAAACATACATTTGCCGCACAGATATAACTATTTGTCATTAGTGGTCGCGGGTGAGCAAAGTAATTGTTTTTAGTTCATAAATATGGACCTCCGCACAGTAACGCCTGATTCAATAAATTATTTAAGGTTTAAATTAAAGGCTAATACCACCACACACACAGCCACAGTGGATGGCCACATGTCCACACACCGCTGAAATGGTCATTCGCTCCCGGAATGTTAAGTTGACCTAGATAAAGTTAACCGCATGCAAGCATAGACATTGGTATATCGTATTCATGTTTACATTAATGCATGCAAGCGTCGAATTTCACCTCGGAACATACGTTATTGGCAAATCGCGAAAACTCGCTTTTTCTTGCCCGTATTTCACAAATTTTGCAATTGTCAGATTACCATGACAATTCGAACTACATTTCTTTGCCAACATGAAGCGCGCTTAAACACAAGCTCTTCAAGTCAGTAATTGAGGTCGAATTGTCATTGAAAACTGACATTTGTAAGGTTGGTGAAATAGGGGTTTGAACGTCTTTAGAACCCCAATGCATGCCAATGCATCGCTGTTTTCACAAAATTTGTGTATTATCCGCAAAATTTTCTATCAAACTGTTTATATTTCCAGGGATATTTGAAGTTCGAACGATCTTCCGCTTTAAAGAGAGTAAATTGAGTTTTTGAAAATTACGAAGTTTGATTAGAAATAGCTGGCAAAATGTATTGAGAGTATTGTTGGCATTTTGAGTCATGATTGTGGTGTATTTTGTACGTCTTGAGTGCAAAATGAATACGTTAATGAGTGTGTGAGAGTAGTACAAACTGCTAGAAATTCGACAGTGACAAATTTTTATGAAACGTCACTAAGTATCATCCCGATAAATTCGGTTTCTGTCGAGAAAATGAGCATTCGAATCGGTTTATCCGGCTGGGAGCTACGACGTCACAGACAACACAACTTATACAGAAATACGTGTGTATTGGTTGTATGTAGGGTAGATAATTATAATTAGTCATCATTATTTTATATACACAGATATGTGTACCCAGACGTCAAACTTATATAATTATAATACTTACCTGTGTTGCGTTGAAGAACCCCCACGTTTACAACTATTAAAATTAATACGTCTATTCGAATTGTGTTACCATTAAAGTCAACTACCACCCTTGTCTCGTTAATTTATCTAAACCCTTAAAAAGTATTAAGTAATTTTCCAGACATGGTCAAACTTCGACCGAAAATGATACGTAATAGTAGTTTATGCAACTGCTACATAATGAGGGTCCTTAAAACACGAGTGTTTTAAGGTCTAATTATGTGGAGTTGCATACATTACTTTATCTACACACATATTATAAGTACTCTAAGATGGGTTCAGAAGCCGAAGGCATATATCATACCCATATCTGTCACGAATTTGACTGTTTTTTTAATCATAGACAAACATACCGAGCTGTCGTTTCGTAAACTGTTTTTTTTTTTAATTGTAAAAAAAAAAAATATCACATTATTATTTATACGGTACATGTCGGACCGAACATGACTTATATACGTGAGTGATCCGTTTTATTTCACTATGATAGTAAATTACGTTGGTTTTCAAATTTGGAACATCGAATTCGATATCGAAAAGTCATTACGACATCGAATTCGATCTCGTAATGACCATTACTTTACTCCTGGATCTGCTGGTGGTGGTGGAAGGCGGGGGGAGGCGTCGTCGTGCTGCAATGCTGGTCATTTTCTACGGTGTCTGAACGCATTATAGAGGACTTATGATATGTGTGTAGACAATAAAATTTAAAGGCACATAACTTATTTTTAAATTAGCTTTAGGTAAGTACTTAAGCTTTAAAGCAATTTGAATGCAGCCTCGTTCCTTAAATAATTGCCGGTCAGCCGAACTTTTTAAACTTTTCAAACTGCAATGAAAGCTGGGGGAGGCGCAAGTTTGTCCAATACAGCCTGAAAGTTTAGCCGAGAGCTCCAGGCACGAATGACATAAAAATGTCTGTTTTTCTCCAAAAGATGCCGTGATTTAATTTTACAAAAAAACATCCTTGCTATTTTTTTTACCTCTGACGCAAAAAGTAGAGTGTTAGCTATAACATTGACGTATTTGTGTATGTGACACAGATAGTGTGTCTATCTGTGCCTGTGGCATCGTAGCTTCTGAGCGAATGAATCTATTTACACGCGGTTGTAAAAAGGTCGGGGTTTTAAATTTTTCTAAGTGTATTTATGAGCAAAGTAATGTTCCCATTCTCCAATATAATTTCACCGACTTGGTTACCGTTTCTTAAACCAAACTGGTGGATTCTAACCAAGTTTTATTGAAATTGGTGTAGTTGTTATGATTTATGAAATATCTGCTCTTAAAAATAAATTTCAGGATTTTTCAAACTTTTATACACTTTGAACATGAACCTTCTGTGAGACTCAATCATAGTGAAATATAAATTGATCACTCACGTACATAGGTCGAGTTTAGCCCGACATGCTTCGGACTAATTCGTAGTCGTTGTACACTAACAAATATAATAAAAATGTGAAGGTATCGTGACATTTGCGATACATTGCTGTACTCAATTGGTCACTTATAAATCCGTACCACCGAAACAACGCAATGTACCGCAGCCAGTGCTTGTATACCGATTCGGCATTCTCCATCTTTTTCTGTCAAACAGTACAAGACCGTACGAGAAAGAGATGGCTAATGCAAAAGCGAAGCATTAGACAACAAGGCCTCTGCACTCTGTCTCTCACACCATATCAGCTCTTACGACAACCAAAGTGTAATTACTTTTCCCAATAAGTTTAGCAACGATAACTTTTAATTAAATATCAGGATACTTGTCAAAGTAAGCAGGAATAAATCTTAATACTTACTTACTTTGCAAACTTCATTCGGATAGAGCCTTAACTTATAATCTGCTGTTCAATATAAGCGGATTGAGAATAACTTTGGTTATTAGAAATTGCCATGAAAATAAACAGATCGCCGTCAATTGGGGTTTAATTTGAAAACTTGGCAAGTGTCCTGATTCCTGATGGTAGGTAATGGCTTATGGTTTGATATTTGGTTATTGTTGCATCGCAACATCATACGCCGTCGCACGGGCACACGGCAACTGGTTTGGCGGGGACAGACGCGCGGGGAGCGGGGCGGCTGCGCCGGCCGGGAGTCGCGTTCAGATCGTCTTACCGCAAACACTTGTCTTGTGATAATAGTTTAAATACATATTTAGTCAATATAGTTTTTATTTACGAACCAGTCGTCTATCAATCACCGCATCTTATCAGCAAGCAAGAGCATCAACTCAAACAGTTATTGTTCTAAAGTTTACTGGGAAGGAGATAGTTTCGTCACGTCAGGCCGTATGCCAAACTGTCTGTATTAAAATAGTCCTTTATCTACACACATATCATAAGTCCTCTATAATGCGTTCAGAAACCGTAGAAAATGACCAGCATTGCAGTACATCGTCGCCTCCGCCGCCAACCACCACGACCAGCAGGTCCAGCAGTAAAGTAATAGTCATTACGACATCGAATTCGATGTCGTAATGACTTTTCGATTTCGAATAAGATTTTTTAATTTGACAACCAACGTAATTTACAATCATAGTGAAATAAAACGGATCACTCACGTATGTAAGTCGAGTTCAGTCCGACATGTATAATTAATCATGTTTTTTTTTTACAAAAAAAAAAAACAGTTTACGAAACGTCAGCTCAGTATGTTTGTCTATGATTTTAAAAAAAACAATCAAATTCGTGACAGGTATGGGTATGATATATGCCTTCGGCTTCTGAACCCATCTTAGAGTACTTATAATATGAGTGTAGATAAAGTAATGTATGCAACTCTACATAATTAGGCCTTAAAACACTCGTGTGATCCTATTATGAAACTCAGCTTCGCCTCGTTTCATAAAAACATACTCGTGTTTTAAACTACTATTAACATATACGGCTATTTACTTAGTTAATAATTTTCGTTACATTTTAAATTCTCCTATTCAAGAGACCTATATAAACGTCAGCAATAAACTTGTTTCGTTACATGGGTTAACATTAGGTACCAATTAATATTGACAAACCATATACAAACGGTACAGATTTCTGTTTTATGTTGTTTCGAAGTTGTGTTTCGATTCAAATTTAGGTAATCTCTGTGATATAATATGAATCTTAATGTAGTTCAACGTCAACTATAAGTGTTTTTATTTTTACAGACTGTCCTTGTGTTAGAACACTATTCATAAAGACGGTATCTTAATTATTTAACTTTGTCGTCCACTGAAAGCTTTCCGCAATGAATTATGAATTTAAAAGCATTAGAGTTGATTGTTTAGTATTCAGAAAAGGATAACAAAATGATTCAAGGCTGAAATCCAGCTCCAAAAAAAAATTACCAACTAAAATTATTGTTATGTTAAAACTAAGAGTCAATCAAAAACTTTTAATTTAATTAAATAGATATTTCGTAATTACATTGATAATCTCTATAACTATTCAGTAGTTCTCTTAGTAAGTAGGTAGGTATACCACACAATACAAATAAGTGCGTATTCTTTTTTGAACACCCAGGGCTCAAAAAGTCCAATGAGATTCGTAAAGTAATAAAAGTAGATTCATTCCCAATGTCTACGTATAATTATTATAAAGTTTCCGTTTTCTAAATTTTCAAATTGCGCTGTGATAACGCCCCTTAAACAAATGATGATGTTGAAAATGATGACACTTGTCAACATTCTGTACGCGCAGATAGTTATATTTCATTAGATTATGAAATACTAAATCAAGAGCTGCTTAATTACACAAGCTAACAATGTATCTTTGCAGACCTTCTAGGTTTGCGAACAACAATACTCATTCGCTTAACATTGCTTTTTGCCTCACTATTGCCAAGTGAGAATCTTTATGAAATACGCAAGGGATAGTTTGTATGTTAAAAATGTAGATGTGTTTGGCGGCGTTTGGTAAAGGGATGGGGTTTAACTCTGTTGTTTCTCATTAAAATATTATTAGAGGAGAGTTCTGGTCACGTTTGAGGCAAAATATGTTATACTTACTAAGTTGCGGTTTTTCCTTTTTCCCTCGGGAAAATTTAATAAGCAATTAGTTTCCGGGTCGATAGATAGTGTTACGATTTCTTAAACTAAACATGAGTATAACAATAATAAAATAAATTGAGTGGCTATGTCCGTCCGCGTATCTTTTATTTTTGTCAAGTTTGAAAGAAACGACTCTCAAGGTACAATAATATTAGAAATTATAAGAAAACACGCACGGTTTTTGGAACTTGGAATTTGTTGCTACCACGGAACTATTTGGGGGTTTTGGAGCAAAAAATCTGACTAGGTATTATCTCTGGGAAAACGCTTTTTCTAAGATTTAACACACACAGTGTCTTCGCTGAGGTACGTACTTACCTACTAAAACTTATTAGTAAAATACTTTATGTTACGAATACGTACGGTTCGTAGCGATCCTGAAATTGTTGACGCGCAAATTGCGCGACTCATTTACCTAACAAGATTAGTACCTACGGCATAATTTAATGTCGCGTTTAATTGAACACCCATAGCGTGTTAATTACTTGTCACAACTGAATTAATACATCGATAAAGCAATTGCTTTATGCCCCAAACTTGACGTATATTTTCATCAGGGCCCGTAAACTGACTTGCGCAAATCTGGGTTAACCATTTCACTAACTCAAGGTAAACTTGAAGTATTGGTATCGTCTGACGTATAATTAACTGGATTAATTATTAAGTAATTAATTAGTGAATCAAGTATCTAGTCCAAGTTGAGTTTGTGAAACACGTCGATTTCGTGATTTTAGGTTTTACACATTATGTTTTACAATACAATTCACTAAATGGAAAACCTTTAACTCAACCGTTAGTAATCTGTGACTCAACTACGGAAGAAAATGGACTTTAAAGACGAATCTACGATATCATAATACCTCATCAGAATCGTTTAAGTCGTTTACGTTGTAGCAGGGAACATTTATGTGACTGGACTTACATCACGTACTTACATACATTTATTGTAAAACATCGTCCCCTGCCGCTTCTGTCAAAACGACAAACTCAAAAGCTACCGATCGGACTTTGATGCGATTTTCACAATCATTATAGTTACGTATCTAGATATCTAAGTGCTCGTACTTCGTTTAAATTAAATTTAAAAGAAAACCGCTCTAATGCATGATAGTAATGCACAATTGAAAATCGTAATCCTTCTTTTTGAACTTCTCCACAGACGACCAACAAATTAATGTTTCTTAGAGACTTGAAAATCTTTTAAATGAGTAGACGACCGACTATAACTTTACTTAAACATCAGTTTAACAGTTACTGAATACGGGCCTTAGTATACGTGGCTTTACATGCTAACTAACCGATGTTTGCTCGGGTCCCGCAGTTAATCTTATTACTGCGGGGTAACTTCCAACTAACTATATTCATTACCTTATGGGTGAGATAACAAAGTATGAGATAACGCAGGACATGTGGGGCACCTATACACGACTACACGAATATGAGCTGAATGGGAGTTGTATTATATTAACCTAAACATCGGTAATATCATGGCATTTAAGCAGCACTTGACGGTTACTAACAGATTTGTCTTCCTGATACTGAGAAGATGTAACAATAAGTGGAGTTTTTACCCGACTGCGAAACGCAAAGGAAGGGCGTGTTTATCAGCCCAATGTATGTATGTTTGTTCCTTTGTGGCACTCTAGCTAGAAACCGAACGCGTGGGCCGTGCTTAACATTTCTTACGTCAATCGATTTGTTTTAATCCTGGGGTGTCACTAAGGACTTGACAATAATTTAAATCCAATATGACGACCACCAGACGCCATATTGTGAAAAATGAAAAAAATATAAATAAATAAGATCGCGGGACTGCGGTGGATGCGGAAAACACAAGACCGGTCTGAGTAGAGAGCCTCGAGGGAGGCCTATGTCCAGCAGTGGTCGTCTTTCGACTGACATGATGATGATAATGATGATTATTATGATTTTTATCTGCAAGAGATGAAACAGGCCCTAAGCAAAAACAAAATTCTTGTTAGCAAAGCACTTGAAGTAGGCCATTCAACAAATTCAAAATATTATGCTCCAGAAACCTAATGTAGGAAAAAGCCAATAACTCAAGACGGTAACGAAAATCCAGAACAATAAAATTTGGAGTTGTTGTACAGAGTATTAATAATTTTAACGAACATAATCCGCTTATGAACTAAAAAACAATTACTTTGCTCACCCGCGACCACTAATGACAAATAGTTATATCTGTGCGGCAAATGTATGTTTCCATGCAACACCTCCACCTCCACTGCTACACGAATCAACACATGCCACACAGACCCAACTATCACCACCACCACTATACTAAACGCTGACGCGTTTCGGCACTCTCCACGAGGCCATTTACGAAGCACAACAACAACCGCTCAACATGCCACCACTTCCACTACTGACATATGTAAACCATGTACTCAACTTAGTTAATGACAAAACCAACGTACCCACTAATATTTTATAAATTCCAAACTACCCTTTAATGTAAGTCCTAAACTACCCTTTTTTAAGAAATGAATTCCAAACTACCCTTTTTATTTTTATTTTTAATCTACGCCAGGTACCCCGTTATTTTTAACCGAGTACGGTAAAAAGAGAAGTCATGTTCTCATTATTACTATGACACATTATTAAAATTAGAACCAAGTCGTAACAAAGGCGAAGAAACCAAATTAACTTGTTCATTAATAATAGACCCCATGTTGTTGTACCTAATAATTTCCAATTGTTCTAAAACCGATAGCCGCAAACCCTTATCACAATAATGTAAAATTTCGTACGTATCTGAGTCTAACAACGAATGATGCGTTTCTAATAAATGCTTGGCAAAGTTTGATTTCTCTGGATGATCATGCCTATATGACGAGACATGCTCTTTAAATCTAGTATCAAAGCTTCGACCGGTTTGTCCAATGTATACTTGACTACAGTCGCCACAAGTGAGTTTATATACGCCCGACCTGTTCCCTTTATCCACCTTTTCTTTGTTATTACAAAGTCTAGAACGTAAAGAATTAGTAGTCTTAAAGGCAACATTGATGTTATTTGATTTTAAAATATTATAAATCTTGTCAGACAACCGGCCAACATAAGTAATACTAGATCTAAATTTGTTAGTAGGCTGAGATGGCAACGCAGAGTAAAGCATGCTATTCACTATCCGTCCCTGCTTCTTTTGAACCAGACTATTAACCATTGCTGTACTATAACCATTTGTTGTTGCTATCTGATATATAGTATGTAACTCAGAATCATAATGCTCTTTCGAAAGAGGTACAGTTAGTAGTCTATGTACATAACAATGGAAAGCAGCCAGTTTATGCTGCCATGGGTGAGTAGAATTTGCAGGTATGACAGTATCTGTGTACGTAGGCTTACGGTAAATTTGAAACTGGTGCCTATTATTTACTCTTGTAATAGTTAAATCCAGAAAATTTAATGAACGATTTTCCTCTAATTCTCGTTTGAACTTTATTTTTGGATGTTTGTTATTGAGAGCACTAATAAACAAATCTAGCTGCCTCATACTCCCCTTCCAACATAAAATTAAATCATCAACATACCTATAATAATATACTAAATTGCTGTTCCCCACTATATATTGTTTTTCAAAGTTATCCATAAAAACGTCAGCCATTAAAGGACTAAGAGGTGACCCCATTGCTAAACCATCACTCTGCAAATAATATTGACCATTAAATCTGAAATAATTTTGTTTCATGCATAAAGTTACTAATTCTATTAACTCACAAACCTCCCCCGGATGTAAACGCTTCCTTTCTAAGTGACATCTAAGAATATTTAAGGTTTCACTATATGGTACGTTGGTAAACAAACTATCCACATCTAAAGAAAGTAATGTTGAGTTCGGCGGTATATTAATGTCTTTAATTTTATTTACTAAATCTGAACTATTCTTTAAACTATATATTGGCTTAAAAGAAGATTTTTCCCGAACAATGCTATTTAACTTCCTCGCTACTTTATACGCTGGAGCACTCACGTATGAAACAACAGGGCGAACAGGAACACCATCCTTGTGAATTTTAGGTAAACCATATAAAATTGGTGCCTGCGGATTCATAGGAATCACATTGCTCCTCTTTTGTTCGGTGTCAAAGGCAAATGCAGAATTTTTCAGAAGGTTTTTTAGGTCTTTATGAAACGCGGCGGTGGGATCCCTACGTAAATTCAAAAAACCCTCTCCATGAATGATGTCATTTACTTTATCACTATATTGACCCCTTTCTAAAACAACAATACAATTGCCCTTATCGGCCTTAGAAATTACCAAATCATTGTCATGGACCTTTTGCTGAATAGAACGTAATGAATGCAAGTCACCAACATCCGAAATACCCCCAGTAGAAGTTGTATTTTTTAATGAATTAGCAACCAAAACCTTAGTATCAAAGTCACCGCGATTACAAACAATCGCAACCTCAGAATCTACCGCCAAACCCTCCACTAATTTCTGACTAAATTTAGAGGGTAAGTTATATTTCAAACCTTTTTCCAATAACTGCACTTCACCTTCTACAAATTCGACATTAGTGAGATTTTTAACTCGAGGGTAGAAACCGTTACCGTTACTTGACTCACTATTATTGTTGTTCAAAAGAGACTGAGTTCCATTTCGCGTAAGCCTACGCAATTTATTAGTTTGGGTAACATACTTTTTATGTGCCTGCACCGAAGCAAAATATCTCGCCTTTTGGTCCAAAGTATCAAACTCAATATTATGCAATTTAAATACCAGTTCCGAATGTAGTACTCTAAGATGTAATTTTAAATTATCTCTATCACAAAACCAATGACGAGACTCCTCATTTAACCAAATCTTGCGAGCCTTATTTATTGCTATCGTAGCGGCCCTACTAGTGTTATTGCTATGTAAATTTATATAATTTGGTACAACATTTAAATGCTTACAACGTTGATTAAACC